>JAUESE010000085.1:17947962-17959726 GCA_032274725.1 Malacoctenus triangulatus
ACACACACACACACACACACACACACACACACACACACACACACACACACACACACACACACACACACAATGATAAAAGATGTGCATGACTGTCCATTGACAATCGCAGTGTGAGCCCCACTGGCATGTATGACTCCCACCTAGCCATTCTGTGTTAAACACACGCTGAATGTTTGCAGAGAGCAACAGAAAAATAGGAATACATTTCTGTTCCATGAAAACGTCCAATGTCAAGTGTTTGTGTTCACTGACAACACAAGTACTTATTTGTGCCAAGTGACTGTATATTTTATCACACCGCTAAAAGCTCTCCTGAAGCATATTCATGAAGCTCTTGAAAGCAGCATTCAGGGATAAAGTTATAAGCGCAAGAATATTGAAATAGTCTTTTTTTTAAATGGTTTGTTATCTTTGTCATCATTATCCGTCTTATTATCATGGTAATAACCATTTTCAAAGGAGCTTCTACGTGGAGGACTTCAACCTTGTGTTGGAAAACTTCACAGCAACGCTTCGAAAATGAGATTTGGCCCCGAAGATGAATAAAGTCATGATAATGTGACAATAATACAAAAGCATTCAAAACAGATGTCACACAAAGCTTCAATTGAAAAACTTGTTTAATGTTTGCCACTCAACTTCTGACATTAAAAGTTCTGTATGGCTTGACTCATTTATTAACCTTTTTCAAGCAAATGTTAACACACTAACACCACCTCGGTGACAAATAGCACAGAACTCAAGTGTAGCTTCTGTCATGATCAGTATCAGGGTCAAACAGGTTAGCATGCTAGCATTAGCTTCTTTGCAATAAAGAAAATGAATCTGACTTTCACCACAGTGCTTTTTCGTAATTATTTGGTCCTCCGAAACAAAGTGAAAGAGTTAGATCTCATGATGGCCCCACCGGAGAATTCAGTTGCGTTTGTTGCTGTGACTGTTTTTGGTGAATATAATTTTATTGCCATTGATTTGAAGAGTTCAGATGTGGTTGCTTAACTGATGAGTAAAACCACATGACCATCAGGCTTTAGAGCAGTAGTGCCATCATGTGCGATTTTTTGCGGAGATTCTGAGAAAGCCAGAGGAAGGTAAATGCAGTTGTGTGTAGACAGTGAAAACTGTAGGAGTATTCTGTCAACAATGGGAGGCTTTTGTAAAGCTAGTCAAGCTGCCATATGGCAGGAATTGTTCAATGCCACAATACAAAGCAAAACATGTGGACAATGTCTCACAGTATGGTTTCCTTTACATGATTTTACAGGGTGACCGAGAAATGAAAAAAAAACACACTGAACATCATATTCGTGGTATTTTACAGTGAAGGCTGAAAAAAAGTGTAACTTATATTGTCATATTGTACATATGTATGTTTTAAAAGGCATATGCTTTTGGCACTAGGTTGACTGCAGATGGGAGAATACGAAAAACTAAATCAATTGTTTATAGAGCATGATAAATAGTCATATTATTTGTGGATCTATAAGTACAAATTACCTTCGGTGTGTTATTGATAAAGATGGAAATCTGAATGGTAATAATGGTTTGGTTAATAGGTTTAATGATTTATTTTAGTTCATGTGGGACCAAAGCTGTCAGATGAAAATCAATAACATGTGGCCAAGGGAGGGAGCCGCCGTTACAGTTATATGGATGGTAATCCAAATTGAATTTCACTTATACAAATAGATCAACAGAGAAAATTACTGCCATTATTGTGAAGCTCAAGAATAAACTATTTACTGATTAATTAGCCTTCAGAAGATTTTTTTTATGTCTGAGAAGATTTTTTTATAATATGGTTTAATTTAAAGATGTTTTGGACTGTTTAAATCAGGGAACAGACTGTAAGTGTTGAAACTTATCAGTCTGTGCTAAAGTGAAACCTAAAAAATACACAACAGCCATATAAGACAGTAGTATTGAATTTGATTTGTTTTTGATGGACTGTTAAAGTATTTTAGAACTGAAAAGTCAACAAAAAACTTCAATGGAACTGCAACGGATGAATATTAGGAAATGTAAGGAGGGAGTTAGTGGAGTGACTCGACGAGAGGTGAGTCCATTCCTTGCGTATTGTCTAGAGGTTTGCAGATAAAGACCAAAATAAACCAAGTACTGCAGGACCACCAGAAAACTTGGGGGCAGTAGTGAGCTTCAAGGCACAAGAAATAGTGGCTTTGGTCCGAGGCTAGAAACATATAAACTTGTCCCAGACAAAAACTGTAGGTTAGCCTCCTCCCATTTCACAATTTGCAATGATTAAATATCTTCCTCTCCCCCCAAAAAACAAACACTGCTTTGTTCTTTTTCTTGGTATTCAACCTGCATGTAATTCTCAGCGGCGCCCTCTGGTGGACTCACGACCAAATCGTCATTCGACAAAAACGATTTGCTTGCATGAGGCAGAATAAGTCTAAACTGGACAGGCTCTCATTTCGTCAATACTGAAGATGATTTGATCGATTTCAGCTTTTCTGTTGACATTTTCACCAACAATTTAATACACGTCCAATAAAAGCATCACAAACATGGAGAATCGTGCAGGAACAGAATGAATTCAATTCCCTCCTTGAGGTTCAAATGTGTCGGAAAACTTGCAGAAAGACTGAGAGAGAAACTCACTGACAGTAGTCTCTGAATGTTTGTGAATACGTGCCCTGTTCATGGTATCTTAGTAGAAACGGGGAAAGCAGTGCTGACTTGGAGCTGCACTTATTCTCTTACACACAGTGAAAAGAAAGAAGGTGAAGCTCAAGGACTTAAACCCCTCTCTTAATGGATTTAGCGGAGTTACGACGAAAGAAAATAAAGGTGAGAATGAAAAAAACATCAAAGTTCATTCTCTTCTGCCTGAGCTGCTTCTATGAAATATGAAGGTGTTAAAACACAGCACACTAGCCTTGACACAAATCTTCTTCAGTGCACTCTGTAGCCTGTTAAGCACTGAATATAAAATTGGAATGATTTGACACAGGAAATGAAAAAGTTTCTTTAGGAGTAGGAAAAGGCATTATGAGGTTCAGTCGAGCACCTCTAATACTCTCATTGCCCTGCAAGTTTAAAAAAAAAAAAAAAAAACAGGTTAGCGGGTGTTACACTTTATTTATTATATTCTCAATGATATTTGTGACTGTATAATTGTAAGACTAATTCTTGGCGGTGTCCTTTGGCTTCTTCTCCCTGCTTTAATTCTATTTTTCCTCTGGCTTTCCAGAGCTCAGGGAGATGTAAATGGGCTCAAGGTAATGAAAGACAGCGGCTGAATTACACCAGGCAGCGCTGAGTTTCATGTGTTACAATTTTGAACATATTAAAAACAGCAGGAGATCTGAAGGCAAAGCAAAACAACAAGCTTTGATTGGGAGAGAATATACCGAGGGAGCTTGAGACCTAACAAGTAGTTACACGCAAACTCTGCAAAAATATTGAAGGGGTAACAAGGAAGCGTCTTACCCCACTAAATGTATTTGTTTACCAAATTCACATTTGTCCATTTACCCTCTTTATTAAAAAAAAATGAATAAATTGTAATAAAATGTTGAGAAAAGCAGTACTGAGAGGCATATTTCTCATAACCTGTCTGCTGATTCGTATTTTTTTAACTGTTGGTTCAGCTTCTCTTTGTCAGAGCTTCTTCCCAACAAGACTTTGTTGTATTTCCATCTCACAAGATGACTCCTTTGATTTGTGTTATGTTTTGTGATTTAGAATACTGAATGTTAATGAAAACTACAATAACAGGCATTTTATTGTGTGAATGAGAGATACTGATGTAAACAATGACTCGGGGTGCTCCACCTGCTCAGCCCAGAGCTGCCAACTTTACAACTGGCTGTGCTAAAAGTCACTAAGAGTTGCTTAACAACATCGTCAACTACACTGCATGATTGGTACGTTTCCATGATGGGATCAGTAGCTTGGTGCATGTGTGATTCATTTGCAGTCTCTCATGTTCCTCGTCCAACGTTGTCGATAGTATTTCACCAATATAAACCAAATCCAGTTAAACAGCAGCTCGGTTTGAAGGGTTTTTCTCTCATATTGTCAAAGGAAAAGCCAAAAACACCCTCTATACAAAAAAAAAACACAGCCTCCTATTCTTCATAACGCCACCAGCTTAGTGGAGCTTACATTCACAGAAGGGCCCAGAAAGAGAGCGGGCGCAAAGAACGTCAACATGCTGTCAGAAGTGAGACGGCTTAAGAAAATAGGAGCAAAGAAACATTAAAGAATCTCGTGGGTTGTAATGTTTTGTTTTTTTTCCTGAACACCATCAGCACGGATGTTTACATGATAGTGGGTCAACTGAAGAAAAGAAAGCTGAGTCCCATGAGCATCTGTTCAGGAATGCTGGGCATCCCACACATCCCGCGGAGGAGATACACTTGTTTCACAATCCCCTCCTCACACAGCGACCACTATCTATTATGCTCACTGCAGATTCAGCTAAGTAGGTATTTCACAATTGCTCTTCACAGATAACTTCTCTTGTTATTGGGTTCAAACAGCAAAGGGGGAAGATATGATCGAGAACAGAAGCTCTAATCCAGGTTTCTCTCTCTCACTGCAACACACACACACACACACACACACACACACACACACACACACACACACACACACACACACACAAAGAGTATCACGTCTGTGCGATTTTTCTGCACCTTGAAAATAAGATTAAAATGTTATCGGTTGTACCACCTGCACACTCTGACTCTCACTACAGATACAACACATCTGGCTTAATCCTGAGCATGAGCTATGTATAACACACACACACGCACACACACACACACACACACACACACACACACACACACACACACCGACTCTGCGACTAAAACAGTGCCAAAATAGTGCTTACAGTCACTTGTTACCACAAACTGTTCCTCTAATGGAGTGATGTTTTCTCAGGACTGCTTCCCCGTCCTATTAATGCATTAAAAGCTAAACAAGAGGACAAGAAATCATCTGAGACATCTCTGGCAACCGTCTGAAACGTATTAAAACAAGTTAAGTGAAAGGCTGACACCATGTGTTCAATGGGGATATGGCAGCACGACGGAAAACAATCAGAATGCGTTGTGTATTTGAAAGGGCTTTTTTTAAACTCCACTTACAGAGCTGTATTCACTGAATATGTATGAATCAGCTCAGCCATCCATCATTGTACATTATTCATGCTATATAGGAGTGCAGTACAGAAATCTTAAACAAATCACACCATTGTTTATCCAACGTCGGGGCGTGGAGCTGGGGTGGAGCTGATCCCAGTTCAGAGCATGAGACACGGGAGCCCACTGGATGGGTTGCCAGTCCATTAAAAATGACCCAAATGATCACACATCAATGGGAAACGAACCTCACCAAAACATTATTGGACCGGAGTTGGAGTGTGTGGAGGAACTGCATGCACTCAACGTGCAGAGGAAGCAATCAGGGTCTTGTTTTTGAGAGGCGGCAGCACAAACCACCACAGTGTTAACACCAGGGTCACAAATTGCCTGAAAAACCTCAATAACAATTAATTTGTTTTGTTGCTAGCAGTGAATTATCGGGTCTCTCACGTACGCACAAAATGCCCTTTTTAATAAATGTAGGTCTTGATTCATTGTTAATCAGGGCCTTTGTGCCAGGTACACTGCAATTAATATCATTGAGGAAGTTGAGTAATCACAGAACAGTCATTTATTGAATAAAAGTTCAACTGACCTCTCTTTGTGCACAATACAATAAACAATATACATGTTTATAACTGCAATAACAATAAAACACTGTCATAGGTCACGAGATGAGGCTTTCTGGAACCCACAGAGAAATTTAGGACAACATATTTAGAGACAACACAACAAAACAGTTTGAGACCAAAAGAAACACACACTGAATATATCGTTCTGGCTGCGTCGGCTGCCTGCTATCATACGTCCAGATGGATCCTCTGGTGGCGCTTGAGGTTGCATTTCTGGGTGAAGCGTTTGCCGCAGGCCAAGCAGCAGTACGGTCTCTCTCCGGTGTGAACGCGTCGGTGGGCTTTAAGGTTGCTGAGTTTCGTGAAGCTGCGGCCGCACAGCGAGCAGCAGAAGGGCCGCTCGCCGGTGTGAGTCTGGAGGTGGGCTTTCAGGTTGCTGGGGTGGGGGAAACACTTCCCACACTGGCCGCAGCGCAGGAGGTGCCTCGGGCCAGCGTGAAGGAGAGAGTCTGAATGGGGAGTGGGATTAGCGTGAGCGGAGTGATGCTGGGCTTTGATGCTGACCCACGGGGCACCGCTCCGGTTAAGCTGCGAAGTTTGTTTGTCACCCAGCTGAACCCGCTGGACTGTCAGCGAAGTAGGAGTGGCTTTGGATGTGGAAGGCATTCGGTTGAGGTTATTCACGGCCTGTGCTAAGGACAGCGCCGACGAGGGGAGTGTGTGAGGGAGCTTTCGCACCGGTCGGTGGAGGTGCTGCGACACAGCTTGCAGTCTCAGGCCTGCTCCCGCTCTGGAGTGCAGCTTCATCCCCTCCTGGAAGGGGGCTTTGTGGTGAACGTGGCTCGGCTTGCGTGCTTCTGAACTCGCCCTGTGCTGCTTTGTTGGGCCCATTAAAGACGGCGTCACGAGTGGGCTTTTCTTTTCTCTGTGCTCGTTTTCCTCACAGCCGTCCGAGTCAATGATGACCTCCTCCTTGATGGTGACGCCCAGTCCGTCACTGTGCTGCAGTCTCAGCTTGGGGGACGGGGAGGAAACCCGAGTCGTGTTCGACTGCTCCGGTTTTGTGCGTTTTTGGGAAACTTTCGTTTTGTTGTGATCGCGTTCTTTCTCAGCTTCGAGTCTCTGATTTTGTCGCAGCCCAGCCAATGTGACGGTCAGTCCTGTCCACTTTGTGTCCCGTTCCAGAGAGGAAACGTGTGATTGGTCTGTTGTGTGTCGTGTTTCCTGCTGGTTTTCAGCAAACTCGTATGAGCTGTGAATCTGTACATCGTCTTTATTGACGTTCCTCAGTGATTTGTCGTTGGCCACTTCAGCCTGTGTTGGTTGTGCTTCTCCAATCCCAGTACTGTCATCTGACTCAGGTTCTGCTTTATCTGGAAAAGAGAAATCACAATGATGATGAAAAGTGACAAAAACCTCAGATTTATTCTCACTGAGTTATCAAATGAATGATATTATTCTTCAAGACTGACAACACATGCTTAGCAATTAAAAAGACTAATGTACATCACTGTTAATAAAAGCACGTTAAACTCAGTTTTCAGAATTAAAAATGCATTCATTTTTTGTAAACGGAGAAGATTGTTTTCATTTTTGTGTGCTAATTTGTCATGACTTGTTTATTTTGTAAGACACACCCTTGTGAGTACAGCTCCATTGTCCCAAATGCACAGAAGAACACGATGGTTTCTCGAGTCCTTCCTTTTTCACATCTACTGGAATCACGTCTTCTTTTTCACTTGCCTGGACAAAGCAAATCACACCAAGAACAGTCAAAGGTCAAAGTTTGTCATGACAGAATAACTGTGGTGGCCAATTGTATGAAGGAAAGAGAAAATGAGTTTGTGAATGTACTGTCTGTGGCTGTCTTTTTTTTTTTTTAAACACAGATAGAAAAGCAAAAGAATTACTGCTAACAGAGTTAGACCTAGTTTCATTGGGAGATGAAATCAAAAGCATGTGATTTCATCAAAAAGTACTTAACCATTCAACATTACCAGGGTTTCATTCCAAAGTTATGAACCTGCTGCATTTTAAGGATTGTTTAGCCAAACTGTAAAATCAGAAATTGAGTGAAACAGATTCCTCTGCTTGTCTCTGAACCTTTCTGAGTTTGGGGAGTGTTGCTGACCCAAACGTGACCGAGTGGCTCACCTGAGAGTCGCTCTCACAGCTCCTGTTTGCTGGCGGATGTTCGGCCTCTTCTTCAGCCTGTGACGAGACTCCTTCTCTGCACCTTGATATCCATCTTTCAACCGAGTCCACCTCTTTCTTCACAACACAGACTCTCAGCATGCCTGGATTGAAAAGATGGCAGGGAAGCATTAAACTACACACCTTAATTCACGACTAACTGAGAGTGTCGGCTCTTACCATCTTGCTGGTCATTGGCTGGCTCCTCTCCAGCCTCCGTGGACAGCTCCACGGCACCTCTCACACACTTCCCCGTCTTGCCTCCATCCTTCGCTCCCTCCTCGCTGAACTTGCTCTCGGTCCACTGCAGCCGCATCCTCAGGGACTCCACCTCGTGGTTCCTGCGCTTCACCTCCACCAGGAGGACGTCCTCCACCAGCCTGGTGACCTCGAACATCGCCGACTTCACCACATTCTCCATCACGTCCGACAGCTGCGTCTGAAACGTGACGAGGAGGGAGTCCGGGTCCGACATGGTGGGAGCGAGTCGGTGTCCCGTCTTTTAAAACCGTCGCACCTCCTGTCAGTGAGTGTGTGTGTTTATGTCAGTCAGCCCCCCGCCCCCCTCCTGTTTAAACCTCCTCCTCGGTGTATTCTGCTACATGCTGCTGCTGCTCGCTGTGCGCCATCATCCCAGAGCTGCCATCATCCAGCTTCACCTCCACTTGTTGTCGGTTACTTCCAGAAAACGAGCCACAAAAGAAGATCGATTCACGAACGTTAAATCTGATACTGGCTGGCATTTAATATCAACCGAAGCTACAATAATAGCTAACAAGCTACTGCGATTCTGAAGCCTAACGGTAGCATTCGCCCAATATTTGGACGACCTTAAGCTTCCGACGTGCTACGTGACGGATGACAGTTCAAGACAACGTTGCAAAATCTTAAACGTGTCCCTTTTTTTTTGCTTCGGACCCGCTAGAGAAATGTGAATTTAGCGTCCGTCCATCGTTACGCCGAGCTTGCTATTTAGCACTCACTCGCTTGTGGGTTCTTGTTTTTGCTGGTAACGTCATACCCGATGCAGTACGGTGGCCTCAGTGGGAACAAAAGGCCTAAACGCGGTTAACTTTATTTGTTGTTTCTTTCACATTGAATAAAGGTTATGTTGCACCCGTTGAATCCACTCTTTCTTAACCAGTGTGAGACACAAAAAAGTGTTTTCCTATTTAAACGGTTTTCATCGACTTTTGACGACTTATTTCGCCCTCTTTTTTGTTGTTTGGTCAAATGTGTGAAGAAATTCGGACCGATGACATGAAAGCCATAACTACACCTGCTGCAACATGTTCTTACACTTCTGTCAGAAAACTTTTATTTATTCTCTCTCCACTTTTCCAACTTCTGTGCTGTCGACCTGATTTGTAATCACATCAGGCGATGGTAACGCACTCCCTGTTTGGGTTTCCACACACACCTAAGTCTTTATTCAACCCATTATTGTGAGCTGTATTTTTAAGACTATCATATTTCTTAAATTAGCTTTGTAATTACCACCCATACATGACTGTTTACATTAGATTAGTGGTTCAAATCCCCATTTCATGGCTGATATAGATAACAGGGAAGACCTTCGCCTGCTCTGAGATATTTTGAACGTATGTTTCTAAATAATTGTGCTCACTGTAAATTTTTGGCTAATCAGTCATCTGGAAGGTGAGTCTGCAGAATGTCTTGGAGTAAATTGTAAAGGTCTCTGGGGAAAAATGGTGGAGAACCATTGTGTTTAAATAATAAATTATGACTAGTTTTCTGTCATTTTAATTGGTCTCAGCATATGTATTGAGACTTGTGATAAAGAAATTCCAAGGAACAAGTTAAAAAACAAGGAGCAATTGATTTTCAAGTCAGTTTTATTTTTAAGTGATTATATAAGAAATAATAATGTTGCTCTGCTGGATTTTTTTCAATACAAAACATGAGGCAATAAAAAAAAAGACTTGTTCAATAGCATAAATGAAAAGTATGATATTTGATATCATCTTAGTTTTACTTTTTCAAGAACAAAAAGCTGAGCTATATCAACCACAACATAAAAAAATCTTTCATGAAAACATACATTATGTATAAATACACTCACTATGAAACCTTTTAATATCAAAGAAACAATATCAAATTCTCTCATCTTTTTTTTTTGCCCTTGCACTATCGATCCGTCATGTGCTTGCGTTGGTGCGATTTCAGATGATCCAGGCGTTTGAAGCTGAGGCCACACACTGTGCAGCGGTACGGTCTTTCCCCTGTGTGGGTACGCTGGTGCACCTTCAGTATGTCCGCCCTCGTGAAGCTCTTGTCGCACATGTTGCACTGGTGAGGCTTTTCCTGCGTGTGAATTCTGCGGTGCAGCTTCAGGTTCCAGAGACGGCTGAACCGGTTCCCGCACACGGTACAGCTGTAAGGTTTGTCGCCTGTCTGACCACATTTGTGGGTCTTCAGCTCAGAGAAAGAGGGGAAGCCTTTTCCACAGTGGCTGCAGAGGTGAAGTCTTTGACCTGAGTGAATCCTCTGGTGGACTTTTAGGGTGCAAGCTTGCGTGAATGTCTTCCCACAATCGTTGCAAGTGTACAAGGGCCCTTGTGCTGTGCCTTTGTGTGTCTGTTTGTGGGCCCGAAGTGATGCAGAATCAGGGAAAGACATGCCGCACTGGCTACAGGGGTGTCTCCGGCCACCTCTGACTGTCGACTGATGTTGCAACCTCTCTCCAAAGTTCAAAGAGTCGCTGTATACATCTGAGGGTCCGTACATGTTTTCTGTGCTGCTCAGCGGTGGATCTGTGTGAATTGCATGACCCCGGATGTTCAGTCTGTTGCCCGAGTCGTCGGGTACTTGCGCTGGGTACAAGGCGCTCGGGTCCTGTAGATAGCCTTCCTCATTGATCAGTAAACAGCTGAACTCACCACCTGCATTAATGGTAGTCCTTGTGGGTGAACCCGTCGAAGTACCCATGGTACCCTTCCTGGTCTGCGGGGCTCCTTTTGGGTAAACATGATTGTCGGCTCCTTTTGGAGCTTCCACGTCCTCCTCATAGTGACCCACATAACTCAGATCCTCGCCCAGGTTGGAGGGAGAATCTTGTAATCCGTCAAAGTTACTCATGTCAATCATATTTCCGTCGTCATACCCAGTCTTATCGAAGCCATCCAGGTCTTCCATGCTGTACCTGTTTTGGAAAAGAGGTTCTGATGGGTTACTGGAGTGTGTGGCTTGACTGGATTCTGCTCTCTGCTCAAAGCTGGTTTCCCAGTTCACATGGCACTTTGGGATCTTCTGGTCCCCGAAACCTTTACTCGGACCTGGCAGACCCGATGCTTCTGTTTCTGAAACAGAGGAGCACAAGAAGAGTTTTAAAACTATTTAAAACCTGTTTTTTTGGCTGGAGCTGTAAACAACAAAGATGTGAAGCAGAAACCAAACTTCAACCCCTCAATGTGAAATTTAAGACACCACAGTACAAGTAATGAACTCCAAGACAAGTCAGTTAGATTTGTCACAGAGACTAACCATCTAAAGTGACACCCCAGTCATGTGACTCGTTGGTTTCTGCTGGAATCCGCAGAGCTTCCTCCTTTAGCAGCACATCTAACTTGCTATCATGTAGATCTGGTGACTGGAAGACAAGAAAAAAAGTCAAGGTTCATTTTTTTCCCCAGAAAAGCAATAAGCTCACAAGGATCTGCACACCTGCAACAGTAACTGTGGTTTCACACACACACATTTATTTCCATATATGGCTCCATGGTGATCATGTAGACTGAGAGCATTTCATACCTGAGTTGTAGTCATGGCAGTGTGGGTTTGAGGTTTCGCCTCTTCCATTTCGTCACTCGGTTGATCTTCGTCGGTGGCATGACAGCAAGGTTCCTCTTCCTGTATCGC
>JAUESE010000085.1:18322060-18332589 GCA_032274725.1 Malacoctenus triangulatus
CCCCCCCCCCCCCCCCCCCCCCCCCCGTCAAGGCATGTGGAGGGATGGAGGGATGAAGAGTCAAGGAGGCGAAAGGGGTCTCACCATAATACTTGGCAAAGATGGTGGACAGATGTTGTCCCCCGTCTTCAGTGGTTGGGCGGCCCGAGTTTCGACCCCGAACATCGGGAAGTGAACACATCTCAGAGCCATGTTAGTACGTACATGAGTCAGTCCCTCCAGGATTTCTTTTGGTTTTTACAGGATGCCCAAACAACCTAAATTCGCAGCAACATTTCTAGAAAGTTGCAAGATCCAAAGTGTATTTGCATTGACAGACCTTGAAAGGAAATTGCAAGCTGAATATTTTGTAACTGCTTTGAATTGAAATCGCCGATGCCATAAAAGGCTTTAGGATCAAATTAGGTTAAATTAGCTGAAATGTAAAGAAGTCGATAGTAAATAATAGATCTGATGCTCTTAAACATCCTCAACAACATGATGCCATCTTCTCCGATAGTCACTGAATGCATCACTGAGCTGCAGTGATGCAATTCAGGGCTAATTGCAGGTTAGAAGTTAATCTGCTCAGAGACACTGAGGAAACATCCAGCACCAGTGATGTCAAAAGAGGCTCAGAAAAATACTAAAAACTATCACAGTGACAGTCTTAACGCGCTGTAGCGCCCCCTGGTGTGGGAGGGGGTTCAACCTTTGGCGGCGTCGACAGTTTGCACAATCAAGTGGATGATTGTTTTTCCCTCTACGGTCTTGAGAACAATCGTTACGAGGTGCAAAACAGCGTCTGTTTTCCTGAAGACGACCAAGCGGTGTTTTGCAGTTTTCAGCAGTATTTTGTTTCCAAACGAGAAATTTGTGTGTGTTTCACATCACAACGAAGACGTGAATTCTGCGAGGCCTGTATCGAGCCCGACTGCGAGCAAAATATTCAGCCTATGGAAACTTGTGAGGTCGCACAATTCGCAGAGACAGTTCGAAAATGCGTCAATTTGCGTTCCCAACGTTGCAAATTCCTGGAGGGACTGACGTGTGTGCGTGTGTGTGCATGCGTGTGGGCGTTTTTGGTGGTGGTTGTGACAAGAATTTTGAAGAGATTAAACTCAATGTTGAAATATCTAACATTTTTCAAACTTCAAGGGTTCTACTGAACCTGCTGTGTAGTTTCCAGGAGAAAGAAAGGCCTCTGTTTTTCTTTGTAAAATATCACAGTAATGCAGATATTCAAACTTAAGGTTTTCCTTTATTATACACAGGGATTAACTTATCGTCAACACAGGAATTTTCTTGGTTGTTGGAAAAAAAAAGACACCATTGTTGCCCAGTTCAGTTGAAACCGCAAACGCTCAACACAAAGCTTTGGCCTAAAGTGTAAAACTTGAGGAAGAAAGAATGCATGTGAGGATATTCACTCCAGATGATAGGAAAAAGGCCAAAAAAGAGGGGAGTGTTTTTGAAAGCATGTGTGTGTCTGTGTGTGTTTGTGTGAAGGCATAGAGGGAGTGGGGAAGGGGGCTTGATAGGGGGGAGTGGCTCCTTTCCAAAGTCAACAATGTCTTAAAAAGCACACTCACGTGGCCCATGTGTTTTCGCTGTGCTCTTTAAGCGTGTGTGATTTTATGCGCTGTTGTGGACGGTGCATACCAGAGACATTAAAGAGTTGGAAAGTGCAGCTTCAAGTGACATTATAGCACCGGTGCTCAGGGCCAAAGCTGTATAGGTTCCACGATAGCCAGAAAAGACCGCAAACACAACAGCGAAGCGTGACAGCTGATGGCTTCATCCCAAACCACGAAAACATAGAAAGCAAAAAACAGTTTTTTTCAAGCTCTGCTGTGAACTTTTCTTGTCTTTTTACTGCACAGCGACCTTACAGCTGTAGTTACAAGCTTCACATTCTCCCACGTTGCACTGAAGGGTGTGAAGCTTTGATTCCCTGTTGGACCAGGGACACAAACGGCCATTTGGCATCACAAACACACAAGCTAAATACCTCACCTGTGCTCGGTTTGCTAAAAACCTCACAAGTCACTGAAATATTAAAAGCATTAACTTTGGTTGGAGGGTGTTTGGAACCTTTTCAGGGACCTATAAAATGTTTTTATGGGCCTTAATGCAACCGGAGTGAAAGATTTCTCAAGAGGCTTTTTATGTCAACTTGTAAAAAACAAAAACCACTTGAGACCAAACTGCTGAGGACGTCCTGTCCCCCGTGCGAAGACATTTACTGCTCAGGGTTTTGCCCTCTCGTGGTCAGACCTGCTGCGACTCTACGGAGAGCGCGGGTCGGTGCGGCCAGAAGACTTCAATGTGGACCCAATGTGTTGTGGGTCGGGTGGTTGGAAGAGCTTTTCAAGGTTTCCCTGTTTCAAAGTTGTCAAAAATGAGATTCGCACTCGAGAGTGAAATCATAATTAGAGTCCTGCTGATACATGAAGACTTATGAGATGAACAATATGGGGAGAATGCTGTTTCTTGTTGCCTATTGTGGCTAAAGTAACAAAAAGTTTGGAAGTCTGTCAATGACGTTCGTCCCGCACTAATTTTTGTGAATCTGGAGCAGATCTGACAATCGTGTCGTTGCTTTAATTTGAAGGCTCCTGCTTTGTTGTGTCTGTGAGAGCGCACGTATCTGCCGCTACTTGGCTTCAACGTAAGGTTACAGCACTTCAAAAAGTTTTGGCTGTTTGGTAGCCACTGCCAACTTACACATATCTCAGCAATGAATAGGTGTGTCTTGCTATGCATGTTTGATCACCAGACTAGTTGTGCAGTGAGCGGCAGCTCTCTCTTTACGACACGTGCGACCGTTTGCTTCTCTTGTGTTACCAAGAATTGGTTCACGGGTTTGATGTTTGGATTCTTCCCTCCATCCTCCTGTATGTGCCTTCCCACGTCTATGCAACTCGCTATGTTTTGCACCGTCCAGACTATTCAGGCAGGCCCCCCACTCCTCTCAGTAACAGTATGCAAGACATTTCACAGACCAGTGAGAGGCCTGGAGTCCCTCTGTGGGGATATACTGTACATGTCTATTGACCTATTTTGGAGTTGGAAAAAAAAAACCCTCCCACTATATATGTTGGCTCACCACACACTCTGGCTTTCTCTTGCCCTCTTTACTTAGCGTGAGGGATATCACCTCCATGGGGAACTGGTTAGTCTGGATTATTATCTGCCTTACTTCAGCCTGACTGGAAAATGTCATGTTATTGAACTCTGGTCCAAGCACAACATGAAAACAGCATTATTCCAGGCGTTTTTGCAGCTGTAAGAGGAGTGTTTTCAATAAAAAAAAACCCAACAAACTTGATCCATATTTGACTCTTGTGGCATGTCTGAAAAAACAGTCACTTACAGTTCCCTCTGGAGGTGACTTACAACGAGCACAGTGAAACGCAGGTAAAGGGTAAAGTAGGGCATATATTTCCAAGATACTGCAATACATGGATGAACAAAAAATACTTTGCAAAGAAGATAAATCCATATCATCATCACGAGTATCATTTTTATTAACAAACAAGTGTGTGTTGCCAAGAGCAATGATAACCTTATCAAATCTTACTAAGAAAAGCAGGAGCCTTCAAAATAAAAGCAACAGGCAGTTAGAAAGGTTCACATGAATGCTGCAATGTGGTTTTTGAATCGTGTAAATCAGTGACATGCGGTGAGGTTCGTGGCAGGTGAGAAACTGACTCTTACAGAGGCAGGTTTAAAAGTTTAGGAACCCAATAAAAGAGCCTTAATTAGCATTTACTTGCTATGTTGCAAACTGAGCACTCGCTTCACACTAAAAATTTTAGCCAAACACTTTAGCAAAAAACTGAGATTACAATTACTTTTCTGACATTTTTTTTTATATATAAATATTTATGATTATGTAAGAAAAAAACAATTTATAAATTACAGTCTACAAATTGTGGTGTGATAAGGAGATAAATATTTTCTATCCTAAGACTAGAATTTGGGGTGAACCTCCTATAGTTTCTTTCGTTGTAAACACAACACATGTAAGAGTATAAACTGTTTCTGCAGCTCCAAGCACAGACACATTGACAAATCAACACAAACTGAATGTCATAGTCGTACTACCTACTACAGCTCCACTCCCCAGAGCAAGAAAGAGGCAAACCAGCTGAAAATGCCCCTGAAGTTAAATCAACATTCATGCACACAGCTCCAAAGCCACCAACAAGGTTATGAGAAAGAATCGTCTGTAAAGCATCTCATTCTTGACATTGACTCCGCCTTCTCAAGGTATACCGGGACGACTGAGAGCTAACTCACGTGCAGTGCCCCGTGTGAGGCGTGTGTCTATGTGTGAGTGAGTGTGTGGTTTGGGACAACACACTTGAGTCTCCTGACTCCAAATTGGTCTCACATCCTGCCAGCCCTATCAGTTAGCACTTAGCTAAGCACATGTTTATCTTTGACTTGCACAGACACACACACGCACGCAGAGACATGGTCGAAAGGAAACCTATAATTTCCTGCCTTATCACACCTAAAACTCTCATAATCTTCGTCATGCTAAGATCTGCTCCGCCCACCGTCGTCACTGAACCACTTTCATAGAAATGTAGGCTGAAACATCTTGCCAATTCCTGCGCACCTGGTAAATTTCCATTGCTCCTTCAACACACCTACATTCATGAATACATTCCCACATTTCGATAAAAAAGGTTGAGACACTTGCAGTGTTTGCACAAGGATTTTTTTTATTTGTTTAGAGAATAACAAAGAACTCAAGAGGATAAACTTGTTTTGTCAAGTTTCTTTTTCATATATTGTTTCGAGTTTGAGAAAGTCCCAGTCAGCAACCAACATACGAGAGAAAAATGAATCTTCTTTGCGAGATCACTCATCTGAAATCCTCCTGAAAATTTCCCCTTTGAATGAAAAAACCTCAAATAAACCTTTTAAAGAAAACGCTGCACTAAAAAAGTAGTGTTGACGTGTTCGTTTCGATCTTCAAAATATTACAACATGAATTCAATCTGGAAAACACTTAAAATTAAATGTTTTGTGATTCATTGGATCACTCAAGTTAAGTCAGGTTATCCTTCATTGATCCCCTCGAGGGAATTTTATCATCTTGGGGAAATTCCCTTTCTGTCTTTGACATGTTCTATTCATAGAAAACTTCGTTTCGTCACCAGATTTTTGCTAGAATCCTGGGCGGTATGCCAGTTCATACTGAATATGAATTCTTAAATACCCCGAACCACACAACATTGCAAACAGCAAGCCAGAGAACTTCGTTGTATGGGGGGGGGGGCATCCTGTGGTTGCAAGAAACCAGCACATTAGAGCACAGCAGCGTATGTTGAGCAGTGGAGAAGATGAAGAAAAACGGTGGAGTTCAGAAACAGACGCCGGTGGGCAAGCAGAAGAGCAACATGACACAGCATAAACTGTGCCTGAAGAAAAAGCCTCATCTGTTGTGCGTCGGTACTGATCTCTGCAGTGTGATCACCAAAGAATTCAGTGTGGCATCGGGAAGAAAACACGACGCTGTCTGTGGGTCACTTTGTTTGTTGAGGACATCGCTCAAGGCTCAATATAATTTATAAAAACAATGATATAATTTTGGATCAAACTGACCAGCACGAGTTTGATGCCAATCGAGAGACACTGAACATTTTTTGAAGCTGGCCTGCAATGGCTTGAAAAATTACTTCTGGTTTCAGTCAAGTGTTTTTTTAACTGCTTATCATTCCTTTCAGTGTACAGGCGATAAGCCATATGTGCAATTGTTTTAAACTACTGACCTCTTAAGATTAAAAGTTGTGTCTTTTCCATCGGATTGACTCAAACATGTAGCTTCACAGCAGGACATTCAGTCCTCCCATAGCTCAACAATGGTGGAGCACATTCAATGCTGGCCTGAGGTATGCTGCAGAATTGAGTCAACCTATTGTGCTGCAGGAAGACTGGCACAGGGCTGATCTCCTGTGTGATAACGCTATCTGAAGACGTGCATGGACAACCTGTCAAAATATGCTTCTTGGTATTCCGTTTCATACAGGTGCAGAAGCATTTCTTGGCTCCAAAACAACCGCTTTACACACCCCTCCTGGCAGCTCCCCTGCCAACCAGCACACACACACACCTCATCGCTCCCTCCCTCTTCTCCCTCATCCCCATCTCAGTAATTTTCCATTCACAGTGACCCGTCTTCCTGCTGTGTGATTGCTGCCTGTCTCATCTCTCCATCTCCGCCCCTTAGAGTTTTTTTTTTTTGAAGAGCCTGCAAATGCATGCACACACTGAAACTTTGTATGTTGTAAGAGGAACGCAACACCGAAAAGTTCAGGAAGTTGTGAGTCTGAAAGAGGGTCAAGTATCACACAAGTGCCAAGACAACAGCAGTAAACATCACATCAATTACCTCCCGTGTTTGGCCTTTTGTAAGCTCATTTAAAACATCAAGACACAAGGTTTGTTTGACAGTCAAGGTTGCTTTTAGGGTTCTACCATTTTCTCAATCCACAGGATGAGGCCAGAAGCACGACAGTTACTTTGCGGGTAAACTGGAGCTCATTACTGTCTCATCTTTAAAGTTCACTCAAGGTAGAGTTTAGCTCAGGAAAGAGGACTCAGAGGAGGGAAGGTGGGAAGGACTCAAACAATCATAAAAAGGAGGAGCGAGTTCAGGATGAGTGAGAAAATCAATTAAAAAAAGCAAAACTGTTTATTGCATCTGGTTAGATGCCAAGACACAACACATTCTTAAAAAACAGCATCAAAACTCACAGGAGGAAAACTACCTGAGGCACATATTACAGTGTACACACGAACCACTTCTTCAGCCCCTTTGAGCACAATAAAGAAGTTATTGTGAACCACAAATCTGGATAAAACTAAGATTTACAAAGCCAAATAAGCAGGAGCAACATTAAGCTTTTAATTAAAAGACAATAGAGGACTGAGTGGTGTAATTTACAGTGCAGTCTATCCAGTGTAGTAACTCACTTTCTCTTCATTCTCAGGCAAGTGTTGTGGAAAATTACAGCTCAACAAAACAACTGATATACAGAAAACAAAGATAGGCAGCTGTAGTCACGGAGGACCAAAGACAAGAGCCCATTTGGCGCACCAGCAGTAGCGCTACTCCAGTGCTATTTCTAGGATAGGTATGCTCTCCCTCACACACTCTCTCCCCGTCTGCATGACCTAATCTGACCGAGCTGAAATACACCTCATACGACTGTTACATGCACACATGCATTCAAACTTGAGCAGGCGGCAAAAAAAGTTCATCAAAAACCCATCAGAATTCAGAGTAGAGGAGCCGTGAGTGCACTCAGTGACTGAATACATACCTAGGGGTGAACAGTACGTGTCAGTTCTGAGTGATGATGTGAAGAGGGAACAGAAGCTATTCAGGGAGCAGGCCAGGTGATAGAGTCAGTCCAAGAATCATACAACTCTTCTCCACAGTGATGGAGCTCAGGAGTGATCAAGGTGGTGCGAGAAAAACAAAGGAGGAAAAAAAAACTAATTCACTTTCACTTAATTTGAATTTTTTTGGGGAAAAAAAAAGGCAAAATGTCTCTTTTAAAGAAAGTTTTTGCAAGTGCTCTGGAGTGAAGACGCAGATGAGACAGTTGATGTTCAAAGCTCATCGGGCAGCCTCAATGCGGAAGGATGGAAGTCTCTAGAATCAACACCAGCTTTCTCTGGTTTTAAAGCTCAGAGGGTGGGAGGGGTCACACGGCATGCAGAGGAGAGGGAAGCAGCCACGAGAGCCACCTGATTGGTGACTGCGTGGGTGCTGCTGTACTGCAGCCAATTAGCTCTTCTCAGAAAGCAGGCACAGACCCGACCCCCCTGTGCGCCGTGTTGCACATGGAGGATGGCTTTGAGTGTACGGTCGCACCACAGAGTGAACAGCATGCAGAGAGGCAACAGGCTGGTGCCTTTTTGGCAACAGCCTATAGATGGCAGTGCAGAGGAGACACCGTCACCGCCGGGACGAAAACATGACACAAAATATACATCATGTGACCAATGTGAACAGAAAAACAGAATTGCAAATCAAAACTCAGAATAATTTCGGGGAAGAAACACTTGTTTGTTTCTTTAAGTTATGGAACCGGGTTATTTACCTGAGTGTTGTGTACTTTCAAAAGTATAGCACGACAAAAGTACGATATGAGAGAAAGATGATTTGGCTCATGAATCATTTCGTCATCAAATCTTCAGAAAAAAGTTGGAAACAGTGTGACAATACATGCCAACATGAAGATCTGGCTGTATATGGTTCATCTCAACCTTTACATTATTACAAAGGAAAGTATTGTATTAGCACACGAGTAGGAGAAACTTTAAGGCCAATTTGCTGCCTTTTCCCAAGAACATTTTCGTTTTATCACAAAAGTGACAATGCAACAGTTCAGTTGTGAAGGTCACAGCCAATATAAGACTTCCTTGTTTTTTCAACTCAAAGCAGTTTGTCCTGTTATCTGTATTTAACTTTTTGAAGAAACAACACAGAAATGGTTGTCATTTTGTGTCACTCAGCACTTCAATTTACATTTTTTCAGCGAAGCATCCGGTCAGCATTCCTGCTGATGACACAGGTGATGACCTGATATTCACTTGGGCCTGAAGAGGCTTTATCAATACCGGCTCGTCTGGTTCTGCCGTTGCAAAGGGCAACGTTTCCATCTAAGCCAATTGGCTGACTGAGTCACGGATGTCTGCAGTGAAACATGCCTGTCTGTGTACTTTTCTACCACTCTTTCCAGGAAAGCTGCTCCATGAAACAACAGTTTGAAGGGTCTTGATTCTGAATCAGATTTTGAGAAAATGCGGAATATTTCTATTGCGTGACCAGGTTATCACAAACAGTGAAAGCTGACTGCTCTGGTGCATTACTCAAGTTCAGTTTGTCAATGATCCAGCAGAAAAAAAAACTTTTTCATAGTTTTAGAACTGTTTTTTTGGTCTGTCAAAAAACCACCATGGCATCATGTTAACATGTCGTGACTGTTTGAGTCAGTTCTTTCACTGAGTCATCTGCAACATAATTATCATAGTTTTCCTGTTATTTACAGTAAGAAAACTACTGTCTTTATATTTCTATGATAACTTCATACATTTTCTTTTGCCATTTAAGTAATTAATCAGTTTATTTGTATTCTTTAAAGTCCATTAAATCAGTTTCATTACACTTAATACTGGTTATTTGGTTTTCTTCAAATGTCTCCCTTGTCTTGTCATCACTGAAAGTTTTTGGTTGACTTATTTAGAAGAAGTTTGTCATTTTTTTCTTAAACATACTAATTTTGTATGTTATTTTTGAAACATGGGGGATAAATTGAGGAATCCTCTGTGCTACATCCAAGCCAAACAACAATGGAGCATATTTTGCTGGTTCCCCCTCTCGATCAGCTCATTGAGACCTTCCTCCTTTCAGCGCGATACCTCTCTTCACTAATCCACCTCTTTGTTTTTCACCTGCTAACCATTTCTCATTTCCTTGCTTCAACTTCCGTTTACTGCTCCTGTATTTGTGAAAATGCCGGCTTTCCATCAGGTTCTCTCAACAAATCCAAGTCGCAAACTTTACTAGAAATGATTCACTTCACTTCGTTATCTATCACCTACGTGCTGCGTTTCACAGCAACTGCACAGCCGGCATGATGAATATCGCCAAGCTCCTCGCACTCCTGCAATATGGAGTGAAAAACATCTCTACCCACACACACTGCAGTTTTTTTTCTTCGTCTTCACTTTTATTGGTGTGTGACTGTGGGCGCGCAGCAAACTGCCTCTTTGCCCAGGACTTTCACAAAGCTCTGCTTGTTCTACCCATATGGTTTAGTGTATCAAGCTGTTAGTAAATCACATGGGAAGAGCCGGACAGAAACGCCAGAGAGCTTCGCGGACGAGAAACACGCACAAGATACAGTTGTTTGTCAAAAAAATAGACTCCAACAAGTAGTTTTCAGAGATTGTACAAATACTCGCACATTGGTGGAGGAAAAATGAAACTACTTGACATTCTCAACAGAGGAGATATATGTGTGAATTGTTGTCAACATCGATGGGTACGCAGCAGCAAAGGGCAGCACGTTATTCAGCTGCTGACCTCAACAATAAACAACCATGAAATGTACCAACCTCCGTTCCAAAAATAGCACTGGTGTGAGAATCACATAAGAGCAACTCAAACCTAAATAAACATCTTCCCGTACGCAGAATAGGACATCAAAAACAACACATTTTTAACCTTATATCAGGAGTAAATGGAAGCGCTGAGTCTTTTCTGAATGAGTGACAAGCACAGGAGCTCTCATAGTCACTCAGTTTACTAGTATTTGGCTGCCTTAGCCAAAGTTTTTTCATCCTTCATTGGCTTCAGTTTGCACCAACATCAAGACCAGTTGTAAGCGGCAAAGTGACTCTGTGCCTTTAAGAGTCCTTTTCCTGTACCATGAAAAGACCAGTAGTGTGTGTGTGTGTGTGTGTGTGTGTGTGTGTGTGTGTGTGTGTGTGTGTGTGTGTGTGTGTGTGTGTGTGTG
>JAUESE010000085.1:18389819-18400926 GCA_032274725.1 Malacoctenus triangulatus
ACCGGGCGGCGTCGCCGCGGCCCCGCCCCCTCCCCTCCCACACCCAGAGCCAGGCCCTGTGATCTACGGCTGGGCCGCCCCCCCCCCTTGTTTGAAGAGACCCCGGAAATGTCCCTCCTACCGGTTCGCCGGCGTCCACGCCGAGCTGCAGCGAACCAGCCGATGACAGTCGTGAGGCGGACGCTGAACAGTTCCTGGAAGACGTCTGCTAGGACCGTGTGTGTGTGTGTGTGTGTGTGTGTGTGTGTGTGCGTGTGCGGTTTGCACAAATTAATTGGCCGTCACTTGTCAGTGGAGGGGGGGTGCAGAGAGACGCAGCAGCACCGCGTCTGTCAGCCAAGGACATCCAACGCGTCCGTCCCCCGTCCCTTCGCCACTTCCTCTCTAATGGCGAGCGACGCGACCGCGGACGGCGCGGCGAGAGATTCGCGCGGCGGCGATTGTGGTCGGGTTGTAAACACGCAGACATGAAGCGGGAGGAGCGGGACTACAAACAGGTTTGATCTCCTCGGGGCTGTCCAGAGACGGCTGACAGGAGGGGGGAGGAGGGGGGAGGGAGGGAGGGAGGGGGAGGTGATTGGACGGCTTTCATCCGCTCCCCGTCCGTCAACCGCTCCGTCTCTCGCCGCCGGCGTTGTCATTCGGGCCGTCCAGACGCGGCGGTGAAAAGTCCGGCAATCCGGGAGAAGCAACAACAACAAATGAGGCGCGAGGCGAACAAACGGGCAAACAATCGGGCAGACGAACGTACCTGCAGGCTGAAGGCTCAGGAAACAGCTGAGGCCCACCAATTTGTTAACAGCATCATTTTCAATGGACTCCTAACATCCTCCCCCCTTCTTTCTCTCCTCCCCCCTCCTCCTCCCTATCTCCATCTCTCTGTTTCTCACTCTCCATTGTTCATATATTATTCTGAAGCCACATTAACTTCTTCCTCCACAGTGGCCCCCAAACTCGCTTTTAAGTCAAACAAATCAAATTAAATTTCTCCCTCTTTCAAACGAATCAAACACTTGTTTTAACTCCAGTGAAATTGAGTCCCATTTATCTCCCGACAGTGGTAATATTACCCCCTTTGTTGGTGCGCGATTGGTGCGGGACTGGCCAGATCAGGCGATAACGCCGGCCGCCTTTCTTCCCCCTGATGAGGCCCCGACGCCGGGATGACACGGTGGGAGAGATGAAGCGCCGCCGTCCCCGCGGCTCATTTCCACCGGAGAATTAAAGGTCTCGCGTCCTTCAGAGTCCACGTGTGACATCCAATATCATTCGTGGCTAAAAGGCAGAAGTCTGCTCTGAAAGGAGAAGCCGCAGTAATTGTACATCTGCAGGAGCAAAGTGACCCATCAGTCGCATCTGAAATGTTGGATTTTTGTCGTTTTTTTCTGTCCGCGTTGGACTGCGGATCGATTTCCAGCTCGTCAGCGGCGAACAATCTAAACGCTCCTCGGATATTCGGCGGCGTTTGAATATTTAATGATTTCAGAGAATCCCGAAACACTTGTAAGACTTTAATGCTCAAATGATAACGAGAGAATATATTCCTACCTAGAATACATAGATTAGAAAACGGGATCTCTCGACAGTAGAGGCTACTATACATCTAATTTATATTTAATAACACACCAAATGCATTCCAGCACAGCAGCAGAGGATCGTCTTCCTCACCACGCCACCAGTTCTGTGCAAAGTACTCAAAATTACTACTTAATTGCAGTAACTAAATGTCTGTGGGCATCACTGTGTATCTGCAGCGTTTGGCTCATTAAGTTCAGCTAACGGTCATCAGTGAGTGGGAGGAAGATGCTCTATTATCTGGATATTCGTGGGAGGAAGATGCTTTATTATCTGGATATTCGTGGGAGGAAGATGCTCTATTATCTGGATGTTCGTGGGAGGAAGATGCTTTAAATTGTGGATTTTGGGGGACGGATGATGCTCGAAAGTCTGGATGTTTGCAAGAGGAAGATACTTCTTAATCTGGATATTTTTGGAGGAAGATGCTCTAAAATCTGGATGTTCTAGGAGGAAGATGCTCTGTTCTCCTGATATTAGTGGATGCAACATGCTCTCCAATCTGGATATAAGTGGAAGAAAGATGCTCTACAATCTGGTTCGTGGGAGGAAGATGCTCCATCATCAGGATGTGAGAGGGAAGAAGATACTCTATAATCGGGATGTGGGAAGGAGGAAGATGCTCCATCATCTGGATGCGAGAGGGAGGAGGATGCTTTGTAATCAGAATGTGCGAGTGAGGAAAATGCTCTAAAATTTGGATGTTCCAGGAGGAAGATGCTCTATAATTGAGATACGTGAGGGAGGAAGATGCTCTATAACTGTGATGACAGTGGATGTAAGATGCTCTCCAATCTGGATATTAGTGGAAGAAAGACGCTCTACAGTCTGGATGTTAGTAGGAGGAAGATGCTCCATCACCCGGATGTTTGAGGAAGGAAGATGCTCTGTGATCAGGATGTGTGAGAGGAGGACGCTGAGCTCGTCCAGGATTAAGGAGGATTTCCACCGGGAGTAAACAGGAGTTTGTTGATACAGTAACAAAGCTCCTTCACACTGTAAACAGAGCAGGAGTACAGTGATGTTTTCTGCTCTTCCACTGAACTCGTGCAGCACCGCCCAACTCCACTCTACTCGGTTTTGGTCACCTTCTGCTCTAATCGAATGTCAACAGTTCTTGTGAGGTCTCGTGTCTCATCCAGAGACATCACTCACTGAAAATGTGTTGGAACTAGGTACTCAAAAAGTACCTGGTACTAAAAAAGTACCAGGTAGCAGGAGATAGTACTGCATGGAAAAAGAGAAGAGTGGTTCTCGAGACTAAGCAGCAACGAGAGACATCAGTGAAACTCTGAGAAACGTCACCGCGTCACTCGTTTAGGGTGAACCGTCACTTACAGATGGTTTGTGTGTGTTTTTGTGTAGTTATGATCACTTGTTGTGTTGCGGCGCGTGTGTGTGTGCTGAACGCTGTCGGCGCTCGTGTGTCACGCCTGAAGCCGAATCTGGTTTCCTGGTGAGAAACTGAGACGGGCCGAGGAGTGGAATCGTGGCTCTGACGGACCCGCAGGAGGACACGACAAACGATGATGTCCTGCCAGTTAGACACACACACACACACACACACACACACACACACACACGTAGCTGGAACATCTGTGGGCCAGCGGCGCGGTGGTGGAGTTGAAAGCTGAGGAGGGGGTCCGCCGAGCGCTCTGCTGTTCATTTATCCCGCGTTGCTGCCCATTGGTTTTAATTATGGTCGCCGCTTTCAAGTCAGAAATAGGCGAGCTTCAAAAACACAAACGTCCTTTTTTTGTGTGTTTTTACCATTGTTTCTGTGTGTGTGTGCGCTCGTGTGTGTGTGTGTGTGTGTGTGAAGTCTTCCTGTCTGTCTGCCACTCTGTTCCCCCATCTGTCTGTTTTGCATGTGTAAACACACACTTCGGTAATTGATGAGCATTTTCTCGGTGTGTGCTCCTCGCCATCTCTTCGCCGGGCCGCTCCGACACCTACGCCGCCGCCCCCCCCCCCCCATTCGTTTTCCCCGGCACAGCTGCAACAGGAGCGGATTGAAGTGTAACCCGAGCCGGCACTTTAAAGGGCGCGAGGCCGCGACAGACGCGCTCCTGCTCGCCGACCAGATGGGGCTTTATGATGAAAAGAGCGTAATCCCCAATCCAGGCATCACTTCCATCACCGGCGCCACAAAGACCTTCACGGCATTTTACTGCGAGAAATAATCTCTTTTTTTTTAACTCCTCCTCCTCCTCCTCCTCCTCTGGCTTTTTAAACTCCTTTCTATCTTCATCTTCCTCCCTCTCACTGCGCTGTTTCTCCATCCCGTCATATCTCCCCCCCATCTCTCCCCCTTGGTGCCCCCCCCCCCCCCCCTTACACACTCTCCCTTTGCTCTTGAAGACTTGCAAATGTGGCATTAGCTAATATTCAGAGGAGCCGGGCGAGCGATCCCTTTTTATCCGCCAGGGTCCTCCTGATTGAGCTGCAGCGCGTGCATTGGAAATGAGGGCTGCGCCGGGGCTGGCGAGCCCCCCCCCCCCTCCCCTCCCCTCCCTCTTCCTCCCCCTTCCTCCCCCCCTTCACCACGCCGCTGATTGGTATTCAATATACATGTCACTGCAGGACATGCCGGTTTGGGGTTCGCTCTCTCTCTCTCTCTCTCTCCGACTCGTCCTAAATCCAACTATTGAAATCGTCTCTTTTTCGCGTCTGTCACTTCTGAAAAACGACGGCAAATTGGCCACGGGGGCGATTAGGCGTGCGAGCCGGCGTTTGCCGTCCTTTTTGTAGTTGTTGAATGAATCGGCGTGGCGCATCAGTGGGTTCTCTCAGCTCGCCGGCGCTCTACTGTACGCGCTGCTGTACAGGAAATGTAGGCCTGGCCTCCCGTGTGTGTTGGCGGCGCCTCGCCGCCTCATTACGGTGCGAGTAAATACCATCATCAAGCGTAGTGATTGTTATTCACGTGGCATACTTCTGCAGATTGTCTGTTTTTTTTTTCCATAAAGCAGCGATTTGTTGCTGGTGTGTAAATCTGTGTTTCTGCACGCAGCACAGGCTCCTCCCCCCCCTCAGCGCTGCCTCCTTCTGAAGGAAGCACCGGGGGGACGCCGCGGCCTCTCTGTCTCGCGCTTACATCACGCTTGCGGGAGATGTCGGGGCCGTCGGACCGCTCGCGCCGAAAAACTGACGAGGCAGAAGGAGGACGGGTTAGTGGCGGCGTCCGGAGCGCCCGCACGTCGGCGCCGGAGCTGCTGCTCTGATTGGAGGAACCGTTGAACAGGACGAAACAGGAAGCAGTCTCGCTGTTTAGATGCAGGTTTCATACGACTCAGTTAGCAGAGACGTAGAAGAGTCACATGATCATGAGAAGTAAAGAATAAAAAAGGAAAAAGCACAATAATACTCATTTGGAGGCTAAAATTTATCCACATGATTTCCAGTGTTTCAGTAAGTTTATCATCCAAACTGCAAAACGTCTCGTTTGAATAACGAGGACAAATGAAGAGACGTTCCTACACAAACTGGGCGGAGCCTCTGGGTGGAGCCTCTGGGCGGAGCCTCTGGGCGGAGCCTGTTTGTTGCTCACTCGCTGTCTGCCATCAATATGATGTTTACAGACACAAACGCGCTCTTCAGTTTGTCGAGCTGAAATCTGTGACGAAGACGTTTGATGCTGGCTGATGAAGACGTCAGTGTGTCAGTCGAGGACACGAATCGAACGTCCTCTTTTCTCCAGGAGAAGAAGAACCGGGCGGTTGCTGTCGGTGGTGGTGGTGGTGGTGGTGAGTCGGTCCTCCACCGCTCCAGTCTGGGGGGGCTGTCGGGCGGTTCCTGCCTGTGGGCGCCATTCCAGCTGTTGGAAGTGACGTGTAAACAGTTTACAGATATGCTGGGGGAGGAGCCCAAAGGGGGAGGGGCCCCAGGGGGAGGGGCCCCAGGGGGAAGGGCCAACCTGAGTGTTGCTTCACCAGAAGGGAGGCAGTGCTGCCAGGTGCAGCGTTCAGGTGCATCGTGTCGAGACCCGACAGGAAGGCGTGTGTGTGTGTGTGTGTGTGTGTGTGTGTGTGTGTGGCCCATTACTGTTTCCAGCCTTTTACACATAGCAGCATTGTAACACCTTGATGGGCGGAGTTACGTCAGTGGTTCCTGAAGGAGACTCAACTCGTCTTATTCAGGGTGGACGCAGATAAAATGAAGCAGTCGTCTCTTAGGTGTCACGTTGCTCAAAAGCTGCAGGTCAGGGACTCAAACTCACATCCTGACTTGGAGATTTTCGCCTCTCGAGAAAGCAAACACAGATGCTTTGTTTGTTTGTCTTTGACTGGATTATTGACCAACAAGTAAAATGACTGTTTGATGGTTTCAGACCTCCAGTTGGTGGAACGTCTGAGAGAACAAGTTGATTTTTATGGCTGGTTAATCACGTTGTTGTCATTGTTTGTTTTGTTTATTTGAGGAAAGAGTTTTGATTTCTTAAAATCAGTCACGTGTTTATTAGTTCGTCCGTTTGTGCTTAAAACAACCTCAGCAGATGTGTTAAAGTCTGTCTGCTCGTTTCTGAGAGTTGTTTCATGAAGACATGCGTCGGTTTCACGTTGATCGATCGTTATTGAATTGGATGTGAGAAGGAGGAAGATGCTCTATAATCTGAACCAAGTCCAACACAGAAACCTCAGAGTTTATTAGAGCCCAGCTCCTTTTCTTCCTTTCAGATTAATCTGGATTATTGGTGTCGGTCTATTCAGTTCATCTGAAACACTCCTCAGAGTGAGTCAGAGTGTTTTTGTGTTCAGTCAGACATCATTATTATTATTATCTGCTGCAGGTTCAGTCTGTTGGTGGTCGAATAGCTGGGCTGCCTGGACCGGAGACGTGCACGTGCGCGCGCACGTCACCATCCCGTTGGCTCCGGCATCACCTGGTGTCACGTGACGTGGCTGTGCCGCCTGTGTAGTCTGGGAGCGAATGCAGCAGCAGCAGCAGCAGCAGCAGCAGCAGCAGCGAGCCTCGGCGCAGGAAAATGAGGTGGCGGCAACAAAGCGCTGCGAGGAAGTCGCCGCGTATCTCCAAGGACACACACCAGCCGGCAGATCAAAGCAGCTGGAGGACACGTTTGATGGGGAAACCACACCGGCTTTCAAAGCATTGTCGTCCCACCGTCTCACCGGCCCACCGCGGCCGCAACGCGTCCGCCTGTCACTTAATTGAAGCGCGCCGCTGTCCCTTGGGGGGGTGGGGGGGGAGGAGGGGGACGAAGGCTCGGTCTTCAGAGAGCGTCTTTGTCCCCGCGGCGTGGTTCGCCGTTAATTATTATTCCTCAATCAGCCTCCTCGGTGACGGCGTTTACGGCGGCGTTGTCGCGGCGGCGTCTTGTCTTGGGAGAGACGACGGCGGCGGCGGCGCCGCTGACGTGCGACGGCGAGGAAAAGATCACAGCGCCGCTCGCTTCCACTCGCCTTTTCGTGCGAGCCAACCTTTGGGGAAGTTGTGTGTTTGCTGAGGAGATGTTTGGTTGTCAGTGGTGTTGCATTTGATCAGGGGGAGTGTTGGGGGAGGAGGGGGGAGGGGGGGGGGAGTCACTATTGTCTGCAAAACAACAGGATGTAAGTAAAGGACACGAGAAGGACGGCGGGGAAAATTGCAGGAAGACGTTTGAAACTGATTGAATTTGGCAAATCAGGGCCGGTTGTTCCACAACACAGAGGAGAACACACAGGTGTGAAGAAGAATCCTGTCAATCTGGAGAGATCCCCCCCCCCCACCCGAGAGACAAGATCCACCACACACACAGTGAAGAGTGAACCTCAGAGAGGAAGAGGAGGAGGAGGAGGAGGAGGAGGAGGATGGCGGCCCGTCTCGGCGCTGCCGTCTTGCTGCGTGTGGCAGACGTGGCATGAAGAGTGAGAGGAAACACTTGATCTCTGGCAAGAAAGAAACACACTCGGCTCGGCATCACGGCCGCATCGGCGTCAGCCTGTCAGCAGTCGTGTTCGACACACACAAACATACACACACACACACAAACACACACACACACACACATACAAACACACATGCACTTGTATGTTTGCTTATCGCCAATGAGAAGCCTGAAGACTCATTTACACCGACGGTGAATCGTAATCACGTCTTTGTGGATCGAAGGAGAAATAACGGCTGTTGTGCAAAGTTACCAAAGAGATCCTGCTCGATTACAGTTACTCAGTAGTAGTTACTAGTTACTTGGAAAAAGGAACTATTTGAAGCCACAGTAACTTGCTGGGATGTAGAACTGGATGATATTTGCTGACGTGTTCGGCTGTTTTGTTTTTGCGGTGACATTCGCTGAGGTGTCGGCAGGACGGTCGATGGACTCGACCCGTCCCGGGTTTTCCCCGGTTCTGTGGGCGGAGCTGGGCCACCGATGGATGCTATTGGATGCTCAGAGAGGGAGGCGGGCTCACGTTTGGGGTGTAAAGACCCCTTGGAGGTCCTGACCAGGTCCTGAGCGGCGCGCCCGCTCTCTGTCCCGGTGACGTCCTGCCGAAAGACCAAACGACCGGTTTGAACGAAACGAATTGAACGAAAACAACAAAACACCATCATCATTTATCAAAAAAAACAAAAAGAAAACTGCTAATCACATCTCCAAACGCATTCCTACGTAATCACAAGAGGTGTTTACAAGAGCCCGACCGATATATGCGATATATCGGCCCGACCGATGTATCTTCGGGCTCGAGTATTGGATGAATCTTTCACAAAAAAAACACTTTTTTAGCTATTTACATTCCTAAAGTGTGATGTGGTTTACTGATGCAGCTGGACGCCCAGAATCAAAGCCTTCATTCCCAGAGAGCAGAAGCAGGCAGGAGGAGGGGGGGAGGCAGTGGGGGAGGGGGGAGTGGTGGTTGTGGAGGAGTTCAAAGCATTCGAGGTCAAGCTTGGGGGTCACTCTCTCAGTGCCTCCTCGCAGGCTGCCTGCATACATAACAGGCAATTGACTTTCTAATGGGGAGGGGCCTCATCAAATATGCAGCTTCATAATCACCGTCATCAGGGGGCCTTTTTTTGTTTCCCACCTTGTGTTTTAGTGGAGCGTCTGAAGCGAGCCGCGTATTAAATAATGATGCAGCTTCCTCCCCCCCATAATGCCCCCCCACACACACACACACACACACACACAGAGCGACAGCCCACCGTTTCCCCCCCCCCACCCTCCTGAAACGCCGCTCCGGCTGGATTTCTGCCTGTGATTGGATCAAAGCTGTGACCTGTGTTGCCGGCTGACCCCCTCCTGATCCCGGGGGGGGGCGGGGCCCTTTTGCCGGGGCACCTGGGAATTACCTCGGCGCTGGCGTCGGCTGTCAGCGAGCCCTCGTCCGTTTGATGTCACCTCTGACACGCCGCTGTAGCGAGCGCCGGCGAGATCTGACGGCCGCTGAACAACAGAGCGCGTCTCGCCGCCGTCTCCGGCCGCCGTTGTCACCTGCCGCCCGGCGTGACGCGGCGCCACCGGGCGCCAAGCTTCAGGTGCTCCTTCCTGCCAGGACAGAGCTGTCAGCGAGGCGGCTCGTCCGACGGCGCCCGGAGCTCCCGCGGGCCCTGAACGCCACCTGAAGAGGACGGCGATAGACAGCGGTGCGCCGGAGGAGCCGCGGACGCTCCGGCGACAGCGAGCGGCGCCGTGCGAAGTTCGGCGAGCCCCCAGCGGAGCTCGTTATCACGCCGTGTTTGCACGCCGCGTTTTTTTTGGGGGGGGGGGCGTGGAGCGAACGCCGCGAGCGCTCGCCGCTCCTCCTTCCACGCCGCGGTCGGTTCATCGAGGTTTTTTCCGGTTATTGATCCGTTTTTCACAGTGAAGCGTTGGCTTTCAATTAGCGGTAGCCGGCCTCATCTGGGGCGGCGCCGCCGCACGCCATGACTGAGCGCAACGAACCGCCGCGAAAGAGTCCAACCGCCATCACAGCGAAGGTCAACGCTTTAGCACGCCGATCTCTGACGGATGGATGGATTATGGATTGATGGATGGTAGATGGATGGATGGATGATGGATGATGGGCAGATGATGAATGAATGAATGGATGGATGATGGGCGGATGATGGATGAATGAATGGATGGATGGATGATGGGCGGATGATGGATGATGAATGGATGGATGGATGATGGTTGGATGGATGGATGATGGGCAGATGGATGGGTTGATGGATGATGGATGGATTATGGAATGGTGGATGGATGTGGTTGGATGCGGTGACGTTTAGCGAGGCGCGCTGCGGTTTGGCGCCGGTATGCGTCTGCTTCCCGCCCGGCGCTGCCACGCTGCACGGCGGGGACCCGGGCGGCGGCGGCGGCGGTGGCGGCGCTGCCAGGTGGCGGCCGATGTGACGGTTTCCGACTCCGGCGGCTCGCGGCGGCGGCGGCGGCGCTCGGAGACGCGTCGCAGATGCGCGGCGGCGGTAAATCAGCGGACGGGGAAGCGAGGACGGCGTCTGCGGCGGCGCCATCAAAGCCTCGGGGAGAACACGTGGGTGTCAGACGTCAGCTGCTGCACATTAACCGGCTCGGGGAATGTCTGCGGTCGCATCTGGCCTCCACCATTTTGTCGCCATGTGTCGCCGTGGATACCGGCCCGACGACGGGACGGCTCAGACCAAATGTGTTTCTGTTCTGGAGTTGTTCCTCGTTAGGAAACGCGGACGCGCTGCCAACGCTGCAGCCACGTTCACCAGGCGTCTGGGGGGAGGGCGGCGTCCCGGCCGGTCGGGGGTCTCGGGGTCGCGTCCCTGCATGTTCTCAACATGTTTGCAGTTCAACACGTGAATGTGATGGATGTGTAGTGGAGAACCGATGTCCTGTTTCTTCATGGATCCCCCTCTGAGGAAGGTTCTTCTCTGATCTGATCTGATTTGGCTCTTTAGTTCCTGCAAGGCGGCGCGCAGGGCAGCAAGGCAGGACGTTTAGGCCAGGTGTTGCTGAAGAAGGTGGAGACGAGCTGTGGTGTTGAGGCTCTAAACCGCAACTTGGTGACGGTTCAAGGTTTCAAGCCGGCAACTTTCCGGTCAGAAAGTCACTTCTGTAACCTTTAGATGAACTTCTGCCTCGAGAGAAAGTCCAGGACAGCTCAGTCGTCCATCACAGACACAGAGAGACATTCACGTCAAGGCAAACCACTCTGACATCGCACATTTTTAGCTCAACTCGGCTCGACTCGACTCGACTCGACTCGGTTTTGGTTTTTCCAAACCGTCTGATCGAGCCGATCTTCCTCCGTCCCGTCACGGATCTCTCAACAGTCACGTCGGGTTTTTTTTTGCTCCTATGTCACCGTAACAACCGTCCCGAGTCCAGGCTCGGTGAGTTTGCATGTTTTCTGTGTGTGTGTGTGTGTGTGTGTGTGTGTGTGTGTCTGTGTGTCTGTGTGTGTCTGTGTGTGTGTGTGTGTTTCCTGCCATTGTCCAGAAACATGCGTGCGTGGTCAGTTGGCCACTTAAAGCTTCCGTCCTTCATTTCTGACAAGTTTCACCTTCACATGGCAGAACAGGAAGTAGATCAGGGTAAAAATACCAGAAATCCCCCTTTATCCCC
>JAUESE010000087.1:0-14774 GCA_032274725.1 Malacoctenus triangulatus
ATATTGATACTGAAGCGGGGGCTTTGCATAATGGCAAGAGCTGCATTAGAGAGGGAGAGAGGGGAGGAAAGAGAGAGGGATTGCGTCGTGTATGTGCATGTGTTTTGGGAGGAGGGGAGAGTGTGTGTGTGTGTGTGTGTGTGTGTGTGTGGACGGATGGATGGATGGATGGATGGATAGATGGATGGATGATGGCTGGCAGTGGTGGAGGAGGTTGGTGGTGGTGGTGGTGGTGGGGGGGATCAGCCAAATTACACTTGGTTAATTCAGAGTAACAGATCTGGCCCCAAGTGAATTGAAGGCCTTGAATTAATTCTGTTATGACAAATCAAGATAAACGTTTCCCCTAAATTGCATGCGATTTAATTAATTTCTGAGATCCTGCTTTCCTCTCCTCTCTTCTCCCCTCCTCTCTCAGGCCCTAATAGTTCACATTCTCTCGTGCTGTCATAGTGCTTGAGTGGGCAGACTTCAAAGTGATATTAAATAACCAACTATTAGATTTACCTCACACGTTCTATTGGAAAAGTGCCATTTAATTACCTAGGCTTATTCAATTAGGGAGGGGGGAGGGGGGCAGCATTCTCCCTCTGCAATCCGGCAGCCACAAGTAAATTAATTCTCCCTCCACGAGCAGCTCACAGAAATAATATCACCTTCAGCTTAAAACAACACAGCCCCCACCCCTCCCCACCCCAACCCCTAATGCATTTGTGCCTGCGAGTCGACAATCTGGGTTGAGGGGACTTTGCGTGGCGGGTGACACTCGCGTCTGTTCCCACACTAGACTCCGGATCAATCGGATAAGTTTTTTTTTTGTTGGTTTTTTTTTTTTTTAAATAATGGATGTGTTCATTTCAAGTACAAACTACACTCTTTATCTGTTTCATACAAAAATAAAAAAAAAAGCCTGCCCCTTTAAGAGGGGGGGAAAAAAGCGGCAAATGGCCTTCACAATAATCCCTCTTCTCTATCTGTCTTCCCTCTCTTGCTCTCTCTCAAAAGCCAATTTGGTTAATTAAATGTTTTGTTTGCAGTGTGGCTCTCATTCATTTCGGACACGTCATTGGGAGCGGATACAAGCCAGGGACCAGATCTCATTAGATAAAACCCATCAGGACTAAAGGAAATGGAGGGGGGGACTATAATTAAAGCATTTAATTGTGTGGACTCACTGTCAGATGTTTTTTTCCCTCCCTCCCCTCCCTCCTTCTCTTCTCTCCTCGCTTCAATCTTTATCTCTACAGAGATCTCATGGTTCCATAATGTGCATTTTAGCTCTTCTCCTGAGCATGCTCTCATCACGAGTGGAAAGGTGCATCCACATTCTCCCCCCAATTTTCAATTTTAATTACGTTACAGTCCCATTATGAATGAAGTACCCCATTGACTCCGCCATCCTTTCTATGAGGTGGGTGTGCGAGCGCACGGTCGCACTTTAGATTTCAAAATTATCCGTTGCTGGTTTGATGGCTGCGCTAGCACACGAATCGAGTGCACCAAGCAGGTGAAAATCAACACAAAAAGTCACACAAGTGGTTGACGATAACAAACCAAACCGTCCCCAGTCTACGAGGCGATTGAACTTTGGGTAAACCGTGCCTCACCCTTGTCACATCAGCCCGCTCTACATTACCACAGTGGGTGTCATCAATGAGCTCTGGTTGGGTGTCTCGCACACCTACTAGAATATTCAAAAAGCCTCCTCTTTGCTAATTAAATGTTGCTTTTCCAATGCGGAAAAGAAACAAACAGAAAAACAATGTCCGTGTCTCAAAGTGTGAATGCGAGTGAGAGCAGTTTACTTCTTTCGCATTGACAGTGAAGCAAGAAAAGCAGCCAGGTGACCTGCAGAGCAACTCTTCTGCTTTGTGCTCTGTCAACACGACGCCATGTTGGGCGTCTCTCGGGGGCGAGGGAAGATTCAACAGGGATGTTTGTCGGAGCACCGATGACGTGAGTACAATTCGACACACATGTCGAGATGTCGAGTGACTTTTTTTTTTTTTTTTGATGTGCACACCACTCCTCAGATCACAGCATGGCCAGCACGGACTCCTTTTTCAACTTCATTTCAACAACAATCCACAACTTTCCAAAGTTATGAGTTTATGAAAAACATGATTTTTCCCCATGAACGCATGCCAGATGTGATACGAATGACCTAACAAGTCCTGGAACCTCACAACGCCGAGACGGCCCGCGTTAATCGGACGGATCTTCGCCTCGCGATGATGTCATCGCAACAGGGTCTGTTCCTCACCTGATGTAGTCGTTTCTACAGAGGATCATGCCGCTTTTTGTGTAACACGACGTGCCGATTTCGCCCAGCTGGGCCTGGCAGCACGAGCACTTCAGGCATCGGCTGTGCCAGTAGCTGTCCATGGTGTAAAGGAGGAAACGGTCGGCGATTTTGCCGCCGCAGCCCGCGCATCTCTTCCAGGAGAGGGACCCCGTGCCCACCGGCGGGGGCTGGCTGCTGCCTCCGGGATTCACCATTGTCCCTACAAAAACAAACATACAGAAGACATGAAAAAAATAAAACAACAAAACAAAACACGGAGAGGTCAATGTCAGGTCAGACTCACACACACAAACACCTGGGAAGGCCGCCGAAACTGTCAGAGATGAGTTCAAAGTCACCGTACATGACGCAAAACATGGATCAATTGATTTTCAGGGTTTGAAAATCCATCTTCTCTAACATATTGTAGCATCTGCCACAAGCATCATGCCACAATACCATTAGGTTGGGGGGGGGTTATGCTCGGAGCCAGCTACGAGTCATTTAGTGAATTAATCTGCCCTTGATCTCTGTCTCATCCCTGAGCTGTTGCTTCATTGGACCTCTCATGATGAATGTCTGTTAACTGATAACACTGTGGGGCCACGGGAACAATTGTGCCGCGTGAGGGGCCTTTGTCAAAGCTGTCCGGAGGCATTTTCAACAGCACGATTTGTCTTGGCTCTGTTGCAGTTTGTAAAGCAATGTCAAAAGAAAACAAAATCCCCAAAACAAACCTACAAAAGGAGCTTCTTTTTTTTTCTTTTTCTTAAATGCTGGACATGACATAAGAGTCCAGCATGTTGGATCTGTGTTTACCAACACTTGGTGCCATGTCCTGATGTGTCAGACGAATGTAAATCAGCACAGCCCTGATTTATATGTGCACACAGCCCTGCTGCAATGATATTAGCTGTTCTAATCTACTGAAATGCAGGCATTTGTTTCACCCGCGAAATTAATGTGGGGCTCTTTCAGATGTAATCCTCTCCAATTTGGTCAGGCAGACTTGCCTGGATAAAGCCAAATCTTTGTTGAAAGGCAGGTAGGCTAATTAGAGTTGGGAAGAGAGAGAGAGAGAGGGGAGAGGGGGGGGGGGGGGCAGGGACGGGAGGGAGGCGGAGGGGAGGGTGGGTGTACACAGAGAAAAGCATTCAGTAAGCCCATTAGCGATGGCTCTTAGGGACAAACCGCAGCGTACCTTAGTGCTGATTAAATCTAAAAGGAGATGAATCAAAAAGCCGACCTGAAAGTGACTCCCCCGGATAAACAAGACGGGAGCCATCGTCAAGTTTCATTCAGAGAGTAGATTTCTGCTAGAGTTTTTTTTTTTGCCCCCTCTGCCAAGGGATGGATGGAGGGGACAGGAGAGGAGGAAGAGGGCGAAGCGGGGGAGGAAGAGGAGGGGGTGGCTTTTAACTTAAATGGGCTAACTCAAGTAATTACACGGGCAGGCAATTTAGCCGCAGAGACGTGGAAATAGAAGCGAAACACGAGAGGAGAGGGGGGGGGGGGCATACCTAGCAGCCATGTGCTAAAAGCTGCTGTCAGGTTTTTTTTCCCTCGGTAAATTAACCGAAAAACGCAGCTTGGGGAAATTATGTCGGCTATCAGATATCACAGCTCCGCCAGTCCCGTAAGAAATGAACCACGGAGAAACTGCGACTTTAACAGTGAACTCGCTCCAACAACGAACGCATTTTGAGGAAGCCGCGCGCGAGAAATACCAACAAGCACTCACCTCGTTTGCCTCTTTTGAGAGTAATGGCTGTGAAAGTTGACTGCTCGAAGGTGCAGGTAAATCGGGTGCGCAGGTACGACAGTCCGTACCCCCTCCACCCCCCAAAAAAAAGTACAGGTGGAGAAAAACCAAAACAAACAAACAAAAAAACAACAAGCGGACACACTAAAGCGCGCTGTCGGCCTCCCAGCTCCGCGCGACAGCACAGCGGGCCCCCTCCGTGTTCCTCCCGACGCGGTGTGAGCTGGCAGCGAGCGGAGCGCAGCGCAGCGCCGAGGCAAATGGAGTTATCAGATAGTATTTCCACTGGACGGCTTCCCCACTTTACTGCTGCCGCTTCAAGTGCTCCTGGAACAAAAGGAGTCCATAGCAAGACGTAATTACAGTTCTACGCATGCCGTCGTTTCCAAGCCGAGCCCGAGAAAGTGCGCGTGAGAGGGCTCTGAAAAAGACAGGAGGAGCAGGAGCAAAACCAGGAATAATTAGGCGGGCGGGCGGGCAGGGGAGGCTGTAAATGACTGTCCTCTGCTCTCGGTCTCAGGGTCCCGTTAGCTGCTTGTTCTACATGTGTCGCTGACAGGAAGAAACCTCCAGTAGAAAAAACCCTTCAGCCGCGTGACGCCGGCGCCGCCGCAGCCAATCGGCGCTCAGTCCATTTAGGGGGAATAACAAGGAGCGGCCAATCAGCGGCGAGGAGAGGGCGACTCGGATTCTCAGACGGAGAGAGGGGATGGAGACGGAGGTGAGACGTACCAGCGAGATGTTTTCACCGTCAAAACCGCGGACCGAGACGAGGCACGAGCCACACATCCACTCGTAGTGCAGTTTTCCTATTTGATGAATTGTCACTGACACAATACATTTGAACTATTTATCCCACCACTTTTAAATGCTATACAAAAAAAAAAAACAGCGTGACGAAACATTGCAAGCAAAAGCTGCAAAGCATCATTAGGCCCCATGTCACGTCTAAGTTGAATTGGTTGACATTCAATAACTCCTCCGTTTACCGGGGGTGAGCTCAACCTCTGGGAAATATCAGGGCTTAATAGCTGCGTAGTGGCGCCATCGTCTGTCACTGGGAGTAATCGCAGTAAGACCCCGGCTGTCGTTTACAACCTCATTAAGCCTCGGGTCATTGGTTTCAACACCTATTAAGGCTAATCTCCAAGACCTCGATTTGGCTGAGATCCTCTAATTCATCCGAGTCTCGCAATCTGAGATTTTTTTTTTTGCGCCCCCCCACCCCCCACCCCACCCCCTTGCACCACCACGTGAGACATCAAAGCAGAGAGATGGTGTTGGGAGGCAGTTGCAACAGCTTTTAATAAATGTAATATGGTGCTGACATGTTCTCCGTCGCTGTGCTGAAGGAGAGGGACCCCCCCCCCCTCCCCCACATAAGGGCGCAACAGTTCGGCATTGTGAGAAACATAAACACAATGATTAAAAACTAAACAGATGGCACTGGAGTGGAGATTATTTGATAGCAGCAACACGTTGCGGTAAAAGGTGGGGCAGGGCAAGTTCACCTTGAATGTTGCGTCAGTTTCCCTGTCGACAGCCAGAAATTGCTTAACTAAATCAAAATCTTCCCCTCCCCTCACTTATCATGGGACTTGTGTTGCTTAAGAGACGTTTCTATTTTTTGGAGGGGCCGTATCAGAAGGACGAGCAGATCCAGTCAGCACCGGAACTCTTTCACAAAAGCTATGCTGGTGTAATGCAAGCAAGAAATGTGATTTAATGCTGTGATTTAACTTAAAAGATCTTTTCTGGAACATCTGGGTGGCAGCACATTGGTCCGGAAACCTCTAAAGGCTGCACAAACCTGCTCAAGTCATTTCATTCGTTTTTCCATGCTGTGTACATTGATGCTTTCTCGCAATGGCACGGAGTCTTTCTACATCAGAGGAAATTTCAAGACAAAGGCCCTGAGGAGTGTCACTTTGCCAGGTGGTCATTTTCTTGTGTTTGTCCAGGGACTCCAGAGCAGCTTTGATGGGGGATCGACAGCATACATTACAGATAGTTTGTCAGATCATCACAAGAAAACCACAGCCTTAGAGACCCCCCCCCCCACACACACACACACACACACACACACACACACACCTGCGGGTCACTTTGAGTGCTTTCACTCCAGGATAATTGAGGACTTGAGGTTCAACTAAGAAGCTAATGCCAAGAAATTTCACACAATCGTTTGGTTCGGTTCACTTACACACTGCTGAACTGCCAGGACAATGTCACACAGCCACAACAGCTTCTTCCCTTTAGCCATATTGCCGGTAGAAAGCATTTACCAAGAGGAAAGAACTATGAGAAGTAAGAGGGCCTGGTTTGTCCATTGGACAGAACATGGAATCCAAGGAAGAGAGGAACTACTCTTTGTTTCTGTGGACCTCCAAGGAACAAGCTGCACATTGCTTCCTCTCTTTGGTCTGCTTGAAAGTCAATCCGCCTTTCACTCAGCACATCAGGGTTCACTTGTAGACTTGAGTTCACAGCAGAGCCCCAAAGAAATTTCCCATCAGCCAAATGAAACGGACTCTCCAAGGGAAACAAGAAGCAGACTGAAGAAACCCAACGAACATGTCTTTAGACTTTGGCAGACACCCACTGGGAGACTGGGCGCAGGGAGGTGGCGCAAACTCAAGACTGGAACCCAAATATTCTCCCTGTGAGGCAAGATGCTTGACCTCTCTACCAGAACAAAGCCCTATCAACACCATGTACCACAGGTCTTGCTGGTTCGTGTGGTGGTTAGTGCTTTGAACCAAATGAAACTTGTTTATCCTTCGACAAAGGGCCAAAGCTACTTTGAAAGTTTGGTTGTAAAAGTGCCACAAACAGGTGACGTCTTCAGTTCAACTATTTAAAAAAAACCAAAAAGAAACAAAAAGAAGAAGAAAAAGTGGCTACGGATGGAGAAAAGTTGTTTGAGATTCACTGGGTTGAGCGGTTTTACATGACAAAAACGGTTCTCCTCTACGATGCCCCCGGCTTCATTACAAAGACGTCAGATGTACAAAGATGATCTTTTCCTTGACTTTAATTGTTTAATTATTCCTGCCGCTCTGAAGAGATTGCGCCGCATCACGCTGATTTCCCTTTGGCAAAGCCGGAGCTACTCCACCTTGGTTTGAGCCACATTCTCCTGACATTCTCATCAAGGCTCGCGCTCGCTGGAACAAAAACACAGAACCCCACGGAAGATTGTGAAGAATCACTTTTTCCACCAAGGAATGATTAATTGATATAAATGATTAAAACAGAGGGAAATTATGAAATGGATTTGAAAAGAAGCCTCACAGGAGAAGCTTTGTTTGTTCCAGGCCTGTTTTAATGAGCTTTTCATAACTGGGCAAGAGAAATTACTCGACGTGTTCTTTTTCTCCGGCTCTTTTGCAAAATAATTACGGCGAGTTGAAAGTGAGGCGGAGGAGGTGGAGGGGTCAGGGAGATGAGGAGGGTGGGGGTTCCCTCAGAAATTGATCACCTCCTTTTTTTCTCTCTCTCTCTCACTCTCTCTCCGCTGAGATCTTTCAGTCCTGTGGCAGTTTCCAAGCAGCTGCATTATGAGAAAAAAGGGAGGGAAGGAAAAAAAAGAAGCTACACACAACAATATGGCTGAACACTATTTCAATGTTTAAACAGGGACAAGGGAGCGTCAGATGTGGCTCACAGTGTTGATGCTCCCCACAGGGGTGATCTCACCGAGATGAAAAGGAGACCACGGCGCTTCATAATGAAGCTGCTTGTCCTGTGGGAAAAAGCAAGAGAGCCGCATTCAGCACGGCGGTTAACTCAGGATTGGGGATCCGCTCCGTTCGACTTTATTGACATGACGCGGAGCCGCGGAGAAGCCCGAAACCCTGCAGGCTGCCGGCGCACGGGTCAGATGGGCGCCCCCTCTCTCACGCTCATGCTCTGAGACCTGCAGCGGATTGTTTACTGCAGCCTCGGCTGTGTTTACGCCACGGCGGCGGCCTCTCTCTTCACCATGTGTGAGGGGGAGTGGCGCTTAGCTCGCAAAGCTAACTTGATTTAGAGTTCAGGGTGTCTTAGACGAGCTGCTCCCAGGCTGCACCAAAGATGACAAGAAGATCTCTAAATAATGTCCTCTAAATGAATCAAATCTTACATAAAGTTACTTTCAGCTTGTGTTTGTTAGTTTCCCTTAAATGTGGCTGCAAAGCTCGATGAAGGACATGAAACCTTTTGTACAACTTCCACACATGCTGATCTTATCAGTTTGTTATTAAGTGATTCTGCGAAAAGGAAGTGTGTCATTGCGATCAGCAGCTGCTCTGAATAAAGTGCTTGCAGAGACCCCTGCGGACCGATCTGCAGGAGACACATTAAAGGACTGTTCCTTCATCCAGGTCAGTTCTTATTGCCAGTGGTTTCCAAGCACAAAATGGAGTGTGCAGTACTAGGAACTCTCTTTGAAAATGCATTAAAAAAACTAGCACTAATGTTAATTTCCAATGTGACGCTGTTATGCAGTGAATCAGTTCAATTCATCTTGACCAGAATGCACCTAACTGCATTTTACTGGTGTTTCATTGAAAGTGTCAAGGACAAAGGACAGACATACAGGACATTTATCTGTGTGATTGTGTCAGATTATTTCAATGCACTTTTAACATTAGAGATGTGTGTGTGTGTGTGTGTGTGTGTGTGTGTGTGTGTGTGTGTGTGTGTCTTTCTAAAAACCTAAACAGACCTTCAAAAAAGCCTTTTGCTTTTATTTTGAAGGGTCCCGCCTCTGCATGATGGTGACAGTTGGTGGATGCCAGTGTTTAGCATCGCTGTTTTGTTTTGGCAAACACTAATTTAAGAGGAAGTCCACAGTTTTTCCTGATAGATTTTTTGGGTGAACGTCTCCTGAATGACGTGTGGGCTTTATTTCAAAACTCCTGCTTCCCTTCACCATTGGAAGATTCGCTTGTTATACGAAGTTTAACTGGTAAATTTGAATCTGTAGGTGTGAGAGTGTCAGGACGCTTGTATTTATGCTAGTCTTGTGAAAGACGGTCCTTGGTGTTTGCTGCTTGTTGTCAACTGTTCATTTGACGAGCCTCTGGCTCCATTTGGCCTACAGTCTAACAGAGTGCTCGGAGAAGACGGAACTATAAACTTGTACTCAGTCAAATGCAACAGAAGAAAAAATTGAACATGCCCAAATGCGTGTGTGCTATGTGTTTTTGATCCCTATAAAACAAGCGTTGTTAAAGGCTTATGGCAAATTATATTCAAACACGATAAATGTACCAACCATGTAGTTTATTGAGTCCAGTATCTTGCCAATCAATGCAGTCTACTTCATAGTCTACAGTCTTGCAGTGTGATGTTGAAGTGGCATGAAAATAAGCACATTCAGAGTAACCAAAACTGGTGTAATCAAACCCTGCAATCTGAGTTCATGGCTGTGCTGCTTTGTTTTGTGGTATTTTCGCTCTTGTACTCCAGCAAACTTCCCCATGTGGCTCCACCTCGCCTTGGGTCACGAAACAGCCGAAGGGCCAGAAGTGCTGCGGCTCGATAGCGCCCGCCCTTTCAAAATATGTCTCACTTCATTCATTTGGCGGTATTGATCTCGTTCGTTTATGGTTCGTAATTAAACAGTGAACAAGCGGAGCTTAAGTAAACAAAAATCGACAGCTCGATTACAGCCTCATCTCTGCCAGAGGACTTTTCTTACAGCGAGCGCTGGTAGTTCCTGATTTCATCAGCTCTGGGCAGAGTGACAAACCTGAAAAATGTGTCAGGACGCTTGCGCTAGTTCGAAGATAAACAGATAAAAATACAGTGTAATATTCTCAGAGTGATTTGTGACTCCAGCTCTGCTTATTGCGCCTGTTGTTCAGATTCTTAATTACAAACAGAAAACAAGTCAGCGGATAGAATCAGAATTCCTTAAGCCTAATGGTCTTTGAAGGACTTGTGAAACCAGCCTCTCTGCTTCCTCCCCAAGTGTGAGATCAAATGCGAGTTTGAAGGTCGAGTGACACCATACACACAACTTTGGCATTTACAAAACATGGATGTGGTGAAGCTTTGACCCCTCAGCACATGATAGACATGGGATGTGGTGCTCGATGTCAAAGACAGTGGAAGAAAATGGCCAAAAATTGCATGTTTTTGGAGCCATTTGTCGTCGTCACTGGTTGCAGGACAAATTACAGGCTGCTCTTGTGAGCAGTAGTGTTAGCAATGAGCTACAGCTTGCTAACTACGTCCCGATCTGAGGTTGTAACAGCCTGCGCATCATCAAGACTGATTCACTGCATGTAGGTTTTCCTGGCTTGGACTGTGGTGCAAGTGGAAGAGCGTGATAGGGTTTTAACTTGTTCAATAAACTGACTCAATTATATAATTCAAATGTACTTTCCTGCCTTATTTTTATGTATTTGATGTCATTCTCAACAAGAAGGGTTCATTTTTATTTTACCAAACTACCACATTCCTAGCTCATGTCTTTTGAACCTTGAGGTTTCAACAAACGATTTCTCTTGTAAAGCTTTATAAAGAAACCATCCAGTCTGTCATGACATTTTCCCATAAATGTAATGGATTTTGTTGGTTTTTGATGGATCAGGGTGCGCGTTTCCAAACACAGCAGACACCCTTTGACAGAAATGAATCCACAAAACAGAGGCAGAAAACATTTCAGCAGGGAGAGGGGGTGGGATGGGGTGGGGGGAGGGGTGTGCGCACAAGACGTGAAATGATAGAATTCAGAAACTAAATGACAGCGCGGGAAAAAAAAAAAAGCAGCCCTTCCTTTAAGTGCTTTAATCGTTGGATAATTGCCTCTACACACTATTCCAGACTCTCTGCGTGTGCACACGTACAAACACAAACAGAACACCATGTGCTGCCTCTAACAACGCTGCTTTAATGAAATGTCGCGAATCCTTAATGAGTCTCAATGTCTTGTGATAAATTTCATAATTATTCAACCCCACGCAAGTGGAGCGGGAAATTCATCAGTCAAAGCAAATTAGTTGGGATCCATTAGAGTTCAGTGTCTTGTAGGGACATTTACTTTATTAGCTCCTTACACCCATTGCCGTAATTGGGAGCATATTTCATTCGACTCTAACCCCACTTTACTGAATGACTGCTCGTTCCACCCTTTTTTTTTTTATTTACAGCGACGTGCTCCATGCTCCATATTGCACATACAGTCTCCGCTGCACAGCACAGAGCAGTGTGTGTGGAGATGGTGCCGGGCCGTTTCTTGAACCTTTGCTGTTTATTCCTTGGCCCCATTTTTCTCTGACTTTGTTTTGCTTTCAGTAAACCATCAAACCGAGCACACTCACTCATCCCGTCTTTACTGAATCATCGTGAGATGAAAGAAGTGGAAAGACGCGGCGATATCTGCTCCTTCTAACACAGATTAACACGAGTCCGTCATGAAAGAGGGTTTTGTCTTGTTTGCGGGGGCGCTGCGGCCCGATCACGCGGCCCCTTGTTGATCAGTGGCACACGGCGGAGGGGGTAATTTCTTCAGGATGACTGACGATGGCTTCCATTCACAGTTGTCGCTCTTATTTGACTCGAGGTTAGCCTCGGGGTTTGCTCCCCCCCCTCCTCACTCCAATGCCTCTTGCTCTGACAACCTGCAGACATCTCAGATGAGCTGCATTCTTCCCACAGAGACACCAGGTCTCAGACATGGGAGAATGAACAGGAAAAGTCTCGCTGTCTTGTGAAAAGACCATGGGTCTCTGATGGTGGAGGGAGACCCCGGCTCATAGCTGGAACAATTGCGTAGTGGTCGAGCTGATGACATTGTCCCGCACACCTCTCACTCTCACTTTTGCTCAGAAAACAACAAACTAGAGCACACATAAAAAACCTAAATTTTGTTTTACTCAAGTTTCATGATCATTTTTCTGTTTCACCATCTTTTCATCAAGCACATTTCACAACTAAAGATTTCCACTGGCGATTTCCTGTGGATCAAAACTCGAACAAACGGTGATTTTGTCACCTACAAAAAATAGTGTTTTAAGTACTTGTCAATTTTATAAAATAAAAACAGTTTTGGACCATTACTGATCCCTGGGGGCGCGAAAACGAATGTGGAAGCGTGACAAAGAATGCTGGCCTGACTTTACAAATGTTTTCCTGCCCATTAGGTAACTTTTCACCCAGTGCCATCACATCCCTGTAAATCCCATACCATTCTAGTTTATTGACTGATATATTCTGATTGATTGTGTCAAAAGCCTTTTCGAGATCAATCGATTCTCCTGTTGCATGGTGTTTGTTATCACTTGCGTTTCCTCAATTGATTTGGTAAATGCTGTTGTTGTCGAGTTACTTGGTCTGAATCCATTGCGACTGTCAGAACAGGCAAAAATGTATCAGTGCTTTGGTGACTTTTTGTCTACCTCAATCCACAGACCGCAGTCTGGAAACAAAGCAGACTTTTATCCTCAGTCCAGAGATTTTCAGGGCTAACTGTACATTCACTGCTGTTTTATACCTCTTCCAGCCCACTTTGACTGAGGTCGTCTCTTTCTGTACTTTATACCTACACCTTAACGAGAAAGCTGAGAAAAAGGTTTCTGTTTTTCAGAAGTCTTTAAACACTGGGTTGAAATGAGGAATGTGTTTGTCTAAATAAAAGCATTTAAATGCCACTTGCTGGGTCCCTAATAAACACTGTCAAGCTCTGACACTCATTGTTGCCTCCTGATGCTTGTAGAACAACTGCAAACACTGAACTCTATCACCTGGTTGCCTTCCAACAAAAATCACAATCATAAGCAGTTCATTGTAGCACTATGGCCCTTTGACTAGAAAGGGATGAACATCCATTATATCAGCTGTCTTCTGCATTGGTAGGAGGAGGTCAGGGTGGAGGACTGGGCCCTAAAAGGGTTTTGAATCAAACAACCTCTGTCAAATGTCTGAAGCCAACAAAGCTCTTTATGTGACAACCCTGTCACTTGTAGGGGAGGATATTTGTTGGGATAAACACTCCGCCTAATGACTGAGCCTCTCCTCAATGGTGAGGCTAGAGTTACTTGTAGCTCCGTCGTCGGTGGAGGTAACTAAAGCAGCAAAGTACTCTAAGCCGCATGGATTCCGCTTAAGTTTTTAAGTGCTCCAGCTGATGAGATGTTTTCCCTCAGAGTGTTACAAACACACTCTGAGTTCATTGTAAAGGTACGCCAATTACATTTATGTCTGAGCCAGCACATGAATGATTGTGGGAGAAGTAGAAAGATTAGGACAACGCGCTCTAACATGAAGATACTGAGGATTTACAAGTTCCATTAAACAAATCAAAGGTCAAGGTAATAGGTTGGAGGGAAGCAATAGATGACTGCCAAAGGGAATGGAACATCGAGCTGCAGGGCCACTTTCTATAGAGCTTAAACAACAAAGGCAATTCAAGAGGAAGAAATATGGACCGGTCAATGAAAGAAGGGGTCATTTGCAACAGAACAAGACAAGGTCAACCCAACTTAAACAGCAAGTAATAGGAAAACATTCAATGCGAGCATATGAGACTGTGTTAGACTGAAGAGACAAACTGGCTGTGAGAGTGAAAGATGATAAACAAGGAAGGAGCATTGGTAGATGGAGATCCATGGCCACTGTATTAAAGCTTTGATTAACTTTTTATATGACTAAAATTGTCAGAGTAGAAATAATCTCAACTTCTCTTTGCAGACAGGAAAGCAGTGAAACACGTGCGAAATGTCCTGAATGTACTATTATGTCACTTAATCATTGGACAAGCTTCAGGTCAGGTGTAACGACTGATTTTCTCACATTTTTTCAGTTCTGTCAAGTACTGACACCGGATTGATTGGTTATCACAACATTTTTATGTTACAATAAAAGGTAAACATTGAACTTCACTCACGGAGGTCACCGCTTGCCATGATGCCATTCACAGCCACAGGAAGTCACGAATAAATGTCAAAAGTAAAGTCAAACTGACAATAGCGAGCACAGGCTACAAATGTGACGACAAAACATTGAACTGACTGGTTAGTGCGAGATGTCATACTGACTATGACCTCACAAGAGCCCCACCGGAGGTCAAGTTGAAGACAGCCACCTTAAAATGACCCGCCTCAGCTCACGACTACATTTCAAATTCGTTTTTTCTCCAGCAGGTGCAGTTTGGCACCGTTCTGCAAATCTATGCAAGTGATACAAAATGGGTCGATTTTCATTCAATTGTGTTACCAGCTGTTAGACTTTGCAGCTGGCCGCAAACTGCAGCTAAGTCACCTCCACGTCGCTATCCTTTTCTTTTACGGCTCACTGTCCATTTGTTACGTTAGCCAGTAATGCTAGCAGTGTCGATCTGACATTTTGCACATCTATTTTCCATTTCCATGAAAGGGCTTTCAGAGGAGACATGGCTGAAGGTTGAAGGGCAAACCGACTTTGATACCTAAACATTTCCTCAGTTATCAGGGGACATGGCGGTTTTTGTTTTTTTTTTCCCCCACTGCCGCAGACGGCCCTGCATTGTGGCCTCGCCTCGCCGCGGCGCCTTAATCTCATTCTGCCCACATCGTGGCCGTGTTTGTCCAAAAAGCCTCCGCCGTGGAGCTGACCTGATTGGAAGGTAATAAAAATCTAAGTCGAACAAAGGGAAGAAATAAGCTACATCCGAGCACGTACCCCGGCACACACACACACACACACACACACACACACACACACACACACACACACACACACACACACACACACACA
>JAUESE010000090.1:1704-17479 GCA_032274725.1 Malacoctenus triangulatus
GTATTTTTTTTTTTTTTTTTTTTTTTTTTGCGACCGGGGGCCATTGTATCGGCGCCGGTCATTAACGCACGAGCACCGCTCTATCAGCGCCCGGCCCCAAATAAATCAAAGGGTCGGCCACAGAAGAAAAGGGGCTAATATTTCCTCAATAACCCCAGAGAGACACCATGGAGGGATGCAAATTGCCTCCCAGGAGACCCCGGAGGGATGTGAAGGAGACGCTCGCTGGGAGGCAACGGGAAGCTAATGAGTATAATGGTAAATGTATACAAGGAGGAGCGGAGGAAAAAAAGCCCCTTTCTATTCATACCAATTAATACAATCTTATCAATGGAGGTGTACTGTATGAAGGAGGGCCCGCATCTAACCCCACCACCCTCCCCTCTGCGTGCTCACACCTCGCCAGGGTCTGTATTATTCAGCGCCGGGGCCCGGGCTGCGGTCATTAGCCCTGTGGGAGGCTGGGCCGAGGCCTGGGGAGTTAAGGAGATTTTAAAAACCACTCACTCCTCACATCAAAACAAATCGGGCCAAATCAAAGGGGCTCAAAAATGTCCTTTCTTTCCGAGAGAGAAAAAGAGGGGAGGTTTGGCGAGGGAGGCTGGGGGGGGTTGTGGGCGTGTGGATGGGGGCGTAGAGACGCCGCCATTGTTGCCTGCTTTCCGCAGCGTCGGCGCAAAAGAGACAAGAGGTAAAACAGCAAAGAAACGGCAGCGGCTAAAAGTGGCTCCATCCATCAGGCTGCATCGCTGCCGGGAAAAAAAATAAGGGATTAGACATGATTAGAATGTCGTGACATGAAGTAATGTAAATCGGAGCCCTAATAGTGTTAAATATCTACGCATAATAAGTAGAAAATGACGACATCCATACAATTAATCAATTAAACGGTGCTTAACGACTGTGACATTCGAGGGGTTCATTATTATTTCTTTCTATATCATTAGCAGATTAACAGGATCTTTTTCTCCCCTTATAGCAGCTGCTGACATCCATCGCAGAGACAGGATGGAATTAAATAAACCTGCAGGTCCCCGAACACTTGCAGGTACAAAAACTGCCAATCAATTTAGTTGTTTTCTTGTCAACTTATTGTCGTTTTTGTGTATAGATGTTAAATCCACCACAGATTTGGTCTATGCAATTCTTGTGGATTTGAGTCGTGGCAAAGGAAAAGAACACGACTAACACACAGCTTCACAGCTGCATCAACAATTGCTGACATAATGATACTTTTTAAACCTTTATTAACACATAAACCGCATTAGAAAATTGCCGAAAACACGAAAACATCATTGGGAAAGGAAAAATCTGAACAAGCCGAATGACACCAGGTGTGATTTTACGTTTAAAGTAGGGCCAAGACTTTACTGCATTTATTCGCATAACTTGAAAAAACAATTAAAGATTAAATTTAGGGATTTATTTTTGCATTTTTCTCTTTAACTTTCACAATTCAGAAAAATTTCAGACGCGATGCCAAAGTTACGAGGCCCGATGTGGCGAAGCACCACCGCAAGCCAACAACAAACCTGATGCATGAGACATGGAGACCACATTGCTCTGCCCGATGGACAGTGTTTACAGTTTAAAGTCTGTTGAATGGGGGTACAGATGAAAGCGTGGCGTGGGTGAATGAAACCTAATCAAAACTAAGCATTTGGAATCTGAACCCAGTTCCACCATCCACAAATATGAAGTGTTTCCGCAGAATCACTGCGTACTCTACATTGCCAAAACATTTCTACCATCACTGAATGAAGCTGCCAGCTCAAAAGTTGGAGGACACCGATTGTTTCAGCCCTACATGCATGTAGTTATTAGATTAAACTGCAGGATCATGAAGCATACCAAATCTACAGCCTGGCTCATTTTCACTGCTGACAGACTTTGCTAAGCAGTGGACCAACCGGCCTGTGCAGCTTCACATACATCTATTTTAAGAACAAATGCTGTTCAGTGTTTGATTTAATGATTTTCAGTACTGTGAATACATTTCACAGTCAAACTACAAAACTTGTGTGTGTGCTTTGAATTAATACACAGAGAAATTGATGAAAACACTGAGACAACAAACTGGCATTTTGTTGTTTTGAGTCACACTTGCTGTGTAAATTGAGGCTCATGCTCCTTTAAAATGTAAAAACCCTGCTCCACACCATTCCCACAGAAAGCCTGAAAAGCCTGAAATTAATGAAGCTGTATCGAAGTGAAAACGCGCTGTAGCCTAACCAGGTGAAAAACAAGAGTGAGAACTATTCCAACTCGGCATTGAAACGCCTGACCGGCTCAAAAAGCACAACAAAGAGAAAGGAGAAGAAGCAGCAGCAGAGAGACCGCCTCAGTCTATCGTTCTGAAGGTCACTTATCGGCATGGCGGAATACACCTGACAGCAGCTGATTGGAGGAGGATTTGCCTCCTCGAGCTCACCGAGGAGACTGAAATGAAGGTTAATCACTATATAACTTTCTACATGTCTAATCCTATACTCCAGCTTTCATCGAGCATGGCTGCAAAAGCCCCTCCGTCAGCAATAATCGTGCCTAACCTGTGCCCCGCGTGCTCAAATCTCTAAAATATCACATCCAACTCTGAGAATAAATGGGAAATTAATAAGGAAAGTGCTGAGCTCAACCTCGGATAGGCGGCGCGGGCGGGAAACGGAGGGGGGGGGGGTGGGGGGGCGAGCCGCCTCGCTGCCAGTGCCCAATGCAAGCTGGCTAATCCCGGCCCCTCAAAGACGGAGGCTGGCTGGATGTTCAGACGGATAAATACCCGACTCTACTGAATTTGACTTGTTTGCATTGGATCAGATCTAACGGACGAGCTGGAAGTATGCCTGGATGTATAGATGTAGCTTTAGCACAATTAGCATTATATTACAGGCAGGAAAAAAAAAATACACACAGATGAGCTGATCTGCCATTTCTTACTGCCCTTTATTTGCATATTCCTGAGTTTATTCAAATGTATTTCCACGTGGATGTTTTTTTTTTCGCCTTTTGTCCCACGCAATAATAAAAAATAAAACCTTCCACACACTCATCATGTCCAAGCTTGACTGCACCACACAGGCCACATAGCTGCTGCAGGTTTCCATGCCTCTGTGTGAAGGGGGCTGGGAGCATCAGTGATCATATTCTGCCCCTTAGTGGAGGAAACGGTCCACAGCTCGAGCGAGACAGGAGAAACAGGAAGCTAGGGGAGGGTGGGGGGAAGTGGAGGGGTAAGGGAGGGGTGGGGGTGGGGGGGGGCTTGATGTGCGATGGGCAGACCAGGATGGCGGACAGCTTGCAGCTCGGCGCCTCATTCGAGGCCCCTTTGATAGGCTGCGAGTCGCTCACCTTCCCCCAGAATTAAGATTCAAGTAGCAGAAGAATTCTTTAAAAGAAAATTCCTCTCCAACACAGAGTGACTCCTGTGTCTCTTTAAAAGAGGGAGTCCCACTCAATTTATATGTAAATTCCGGGTTGTGAACATGAAAAAAAAAAACTAAACAAAAAAAGAAAAAAACGTGAAACCCAAAGCCAAACTACAAAAAAAAAAAAAGGAAGATAGAAAGGAGAAAGCATAGTTTGGATGTTGTCTTCAAAAGCTGCTTTTTTGGAGGGTTTTTTTTTTCTCCTCCATCTCCAGGAAGCATCATGTGTCAGACAATCAGGCGGCGAACGAGCCCCTCACCCTACAAACTCATTGCGCATGTGCTTCTGTGAAGGCTCCACAGTCGAGCTGCCGTCGCAAATTAGGGGAATGAAAAACCCTCTCATATCTTCATACTGCTTGATTCAGCAGCTGCAGCAGCAGCAGAGCGCTAAGTGGAATGTAAGCTGCGGAAAGACAAATAGAATGACACCAGAACAAATTATAACTGCACACGCAAACACCGACGAGGAAAAGCAAAACAAAAACTATTTGGAATGATCCTGCTTTTGTTTGCTGCTACATATGTGATGTGGCAGCTAAGCCAGATTCCTGCTGTAAAATACTGTAAAATGGGGACTTTATGAGATCCCTGATGATGAACACGTGGAGGTGTGTTTTTTTTTTTTCATTCTCTATTACTTTCAAGATAAGAGTTTCAAACTGGAAACTGCATCCGCAAAACTTCAAAGTTAAACTATAAAAGTCACTGAACTCAAAACTAACGCGGATCGGTCACAGCATCCATGAGAAAAACAAAACAGATTGAGTATAATTTTTTATATTACTGGGGTTATTTTTTATGAAGGCTTGTGCTGCCTAAGCCCCGCCCCTTCTGAGCAACAGAACTTAACATTAAAAAAAGGGTAGTTTGGTGATTTTTCTGTGAATTTGCATGCTGGAGATAACTGTCAAAAGTAAAAAAAAGTAAACAACCGACACTCGATTAAAATGACACCTGATTTTTTTTTTGTTCATCATATCTACTGCAAATGATGGCGACCACGAGTGGTCACGGCTGAGTGAATCAGTGTGGACGCGATTGATGCGACTTCACACAGGAGAGGTTCTCCACTTTGTTGCTAGTTCTGACTGAGGACCCTGATCTGAATGAAGGCTGCCTTTAGCTCCGCCAGGACAGAGTCACGTCTGATTTCTGGACTACGATGACCACGCGTGTGACACCTGCAGCTCGTGTGACCGCAATAATGCAGATGGTCTTGAATTCCTTTTTGAGGACCTTGAAACCGACTAATAATTACAAAACAGAACTAAGGCTTCACTAAAAGAGGGAGAAGAAACATCAGCAGCAAGCGCGTTATTTAAAGAACCATCTGATGTATTTTTATCAGGACCGTCAGAGGAAATTACTTGTCAGTTTCTTCGAGGAACCTTTCCAGCGCTCTATCAGATTTTTTTTTTTTCTTCCCCGAGACTCTCTTGTGCAATCCCACTTGCAGAGTGTTTGCTGATGTTACCGTCTGCATCCACCAAAGGCCCCCATGCATTCGGAGAGAATCAAACAAAGACGAGGGGGTATTGTAAACACTCCCCGTGTGTCAGTGAATCTGTTTCACACTGGAAAATAATCAACAGCCGGCTTGTCACTCCCCACAACCTGCCAAGTGTAGGAGTGGAGGCAGTGACACGTGTAACTGACATCTCAGATTTAATTTGACTGGTAATCACACCCAGCTATAGTTTCAGAGCATTTCACACATCCCGGCTACAGTTTCAGGTGTTAAGCTGGTTAAGGAGACACGCAACTGTGCCTCTGAAGGATAACACCTCTTCAGAGGCGGTCACATTTTAGGTTCATGCTCCACTATTATGATTATAATAACGTTGGCGGGTGGAAAGTTTCCGACACCGCGCATCAATTAAAACGCAAGCCACACTCGTTCGAAAAACCCCTCGCGCTGCGTTCAAAGGCGCTCGGGTGGCGATCTGACACCGACGACAAGCACGCGCGCCTCGCCGCCTGTCAAACCGTGAAGATTTCTGTCTGAAACGCAAAAAAAACAGACGAGAATTTTTTTCTTTTTGCCTTTCACAAGAGATTTAACTCCATTAACATCATCCCCGTTTATTGTAAGCGATCCGAACACGCTCGAAGGATTTCGATATGAAACAAACAAATCAAAAAAAAGAAGAAATATACTCACCAGTCGGTGTCGACGTACACGGGCCGCCTCATTGTCTGGGAACCTGCAAAACAGACACGAGGGTAAAATGTTCAGGAACTTTATTGATGAGGCTGATGATGCCAGCGACCATGGAAACAAGTGGTACGGCATGATGTTCTGAGCAGATGTGTGGAGGAGCTGTGGGTGGGTGGATGGACGGGCTGCGTACGACCTTCCACCTCACCTGCTCAGCCCGGTTTACAGAGCGAGCTTTTCCCTCTGCAGATTAGCTGACGACTACATGACATGCAGCTTTATTTATCAGTGAACACTTCACACAACTCAGTGTGCTTTATTTAAATCATGCAAAAAAAACATGAATAATCAATGAAATACTAATGAGTTGTACAAAAATGAAAACAACCAAAGAAATAGTTCAATTAAAAATGAGTAAGGATTGCAAAAAAGAACAAAACTATAATTGAAGACAAAGAAAAATGGAGATGTAGAAAAAAAAGGAAATGAGTGTGGAAGAGAGCTAATTTGTAAGCAAATTCAATTTTGGAATTTGCTTCAAAATGAGCTCTCTCCACACTCGTGTTTGATGTGAGCATCTCTATCTGAGGTTGCCCCCTTTGCGATTGGAAACGTGTCGTGATCAGAGATGGTGGTCCAGCCCTGTTTGTGCTCGGATCAGAGTTCATGGAAAAGGCACATCGGATCACTTCACGCTATCGGAGCCTTGTGAGCACTTCAGATACGATAAAGATCAGACTCAGAATGGTAAAAACGTTGGTGGGAGTTTCACAAGCACAGCAGCAGCTTATCTTGCAAAATGAACGCATCAACACGGTGTCCCGACAGGCGTCGAGGTGAAGCCAGATTTCGGAATATGAGCAAATGTCACAAGTTTTTTTTCGATGCATATAAAATCCCACATCAATCCGATCATTTTCATGCAGAGTTCATGTAAACGGGCCAATAAGATCTCTCAGAAACGATTTCAATCAGAATGATGATAATGAGACCACGACAATGCAACAGGCATCCCAGCGAAGCCAAACTCTCCCATTAACAAACCAAAACCACCATCTTTAGAAGCAAAAGCTTTGACGTACTCTCATCAGATTTTGGAAAACCTCCTCTCCCCGGACGTAAACCACCGTCCCCCTCAAGCACGACAATCTCCTCAGTCTTCCAGAAAGAAACACCTCAAGGAAGCCATGCTGAACCTTCTCATTCACAATTTTCCATCATGCCAGAGGCCCAAAAAAAAAAAAAATCAACCAATAAAAACCAACATTTGGTAGTGGGAGAAGGCAGAAGCGAGTCTAATAGGGAGAAACAACCGTGATTATTTTGATGGGATGGCAGATGGTTTATAGGTGTCAATGGTGATTCAGTGGATGTGAGCTGGGAGGAAAACCTGGCGCCCTTGTTTTTCCGCACCTCCGCCTCACTCGTGCGAAGCACCGGGGCTCAACGGTCGGGCACATCTGATTACGAAAATATCTTCGCCTCTGCAGCTGCTCCTCAGCTGGGTTGCTAATTCAGGCCAGTGTACTCCCCATTTAAGTAGTCCCAGGTGTCTTCATTTATAGCTGTGTAAGCAGGCAGGCAGGCCAGCAGAGAACACATAACTGTTTGCTATGCCGAGCATTCAGGGACTTCAGGCATCTTGGTTAAAATATTTGACCTTGTCAAGTGACATATAATCAATTTGTGGATAACACGCCTCAGCCATCTGATTTATTTAGCCGAGCCGTTGACTCCTTTACTCTCCGCGGTATACTAATGCAGTAAAACCAACACTAGGCTGTTAAGCTGCCACTGACTTCTTTCTATAGCTGCGTAATCTCATCCTTAGACACCTGCAGGGAGCGATGGACTCGCTTATGTAGGTCCACACTTTGATTTTTACAAAACCTCCAGTCCTGAGCCAGTAGCGGGGGTGCTGCTCGCACTCACTCTCAGCTGACTTTTGGAACTAGTGAGTTTTAGAACGAGGCGGAAGAATGATTTTTCTTCCAGTCAATCTGTTTTCCATCAGTGACTTCAAGCATTAAAAATAGCCATTATAGGCCATGAAGGAAAAATGAAACGTAGCAGCTTAGTGGGGCCAAATTACTTCCAGTCTTGATGAACGGGGTTTTCCTTTCCTGTGCTTCTTCGTATAGTCTAACATAAAAATGTCCAACAGCAAGATCTTACTGTCTTTAAGTTTTATCGAAAGCTGTAGTGTCAAACTCAACAAACACCTAACAAAATAATAACCTCATTTCAACCTGCCAGTACTGACCGGTCCTAAATAAGTTGTGACAATTAGCGTAAAAATACACCCTGAAAAAAAAGTTCATGATTGCAATTTTTATTGTCTTTTTTCTCCACAAACTCTCATAAATAATCTGAAGTTTGGTCTTTTTCCACACAGCGGTGGGCCTCACTTTCTGCAACATGTTTAGCAAACTCACCCTCATTGCTCTGATCCTAATGTTGTTTTGCTAGCTTACGTGGTGGCTAGCCTTCACTGCTACATCACTGGCCTTTTGCATTGTTTGCTGGCTGCTTTCCGTTGCACTGACACCACAGCAACAGGCTTCTAGAGGACAGAGGAGCAACACTTCTTTTTTATTCAGATTCATCTAATTGCAGTTTTCTTTTTTGTTTCGAGTGGTCCGAGTGAAAACCAAATAAAGGGGGGCCGAAGTCCTGCGTGACCTCCCCCTGGGCCCCAGCTTCAGCACACCTGACTGGAAGAAGCTGCTGCATGATGACATGCTGACTACAGTGGGGTGTGTTGGAGCAGGACGACCCTGGACCACGCAGGGCCACCCTGTAACCACGGGGCGCTTGTTTGACACCCCCGACTGTAGAAATATGCTGTAGGTTGTGGCAGAATTAAGAAAGGTGTGTTGCAACATTACCTCACGAACATGTCATCACACCTGAATGATCCAAGGTAAAAAATTAAAATTTAAAAAAAGGAGATAAGCTGTTAATGAGGGTTTTTTTTTCTACATTCAAAAACTGCCATTATTTAGAAAAGTCCAGAATCAAAATGACTATATCAAAGAAAAATCCTGAACTGACTAACACCTTTCTCACATAATCTCGCATGTACACCTACTTAAAGGACTGTAAGCTCATTTCAACGTCAATTCTCCATTCATCCAACCAGACCTCCTCCAGCAATGCGTTTGAACCAGTTAGCAAATTAAAAAAAAATTCAAGAGCTCCATCCTATAGAAGTCGTGTGTGATTGAGTATCTTGATGGAAGGGCCCTCTGAGGACTGGGGAGCCACAGACCAGGGGCCCCACAGGGTCAAAGGGCATCAAAGCGACACATAACAATCACAAACAGGGACAAAAGTGTCCACAAAGTGACACAAAACTACAACAAAGATGACAAAAAGACCCTTTGTGCCACTTGAGGGAGGGGTGGGGAGTGGGGGGGGGGGGGGTGTTCTTCGCTGTTCATGCCCAGGGGCCAGCTGGTTTATAATCCGCCCATGTTGTTAGTTCAGTGCTTTTACGATATTCTCCTTCACAAAAGGAACACGCTGGGGCCCAAGTGTGGTAAATTAGGCTGCTTGTATACTTCTACTACGCAATGTTTACTTGGCAGCTTCAGTTTGTATTGAGATAAATGAATGACGGAGCAGCGCTTCAGAATGTTCTAGAGGCTTCTGGTTGCTTGCCATTGTCTCGAGTCGCAAACTTTTCATAGCATGTTTCCCGTTTCATCAAATGGTGAAAATAAAATTTCAGAGATGTTCAATTTCAATTTCTTTTTTAATCCTTCTTTTGTGTACTGATTTGAGACGTGTTTGAGAAAATGACATTTAATGGTAGTTTATCAGCAGAACCTCATGTAAACGCAAAGCAGAGTGGCAGTTCACTTGGCGTGTGTCACTGTTTCTGCAGAACAAATGGCTGGTGATGGATCACAGCACTGCCACCTGGTGGCCCGAAGCCCAACAGTCCTTCAGCCAAGACCAGAGGGCCTGATTCCTCAGAAGAAGCTGCTGCTCATCCCACAAATGCATGTTCCTGAAAAGGGTGGAACAATTTCAAAGGGAAAAAAAACAAGCTTTCCAACTATGAAAGATTTATTGCTACAAAGGATTGTTACAAGATACGTGCGAAAACGCGAATGTTATTCCTTTTTATGCGATGTGAAGATATGTTTTACTGGAAGCACTAGCGCAAACCTCAGCGAAGTGAGCCCTTTCTTTTATTGTTTAGGATCACAGGGTGACTCGATTACCATTAAACTAGAATCCCTTGTCCCCTGTACCACCGCTCACCATTCCTGCAAGTTTCACCCAAGCCCATCAAAAACATTTGGACTTATTTTGCAGACAGACAAATCACCACTTAACCTCACGTAACCTCCATTTGCAGCTTTCACACGCAGAAGAAAAAAAACTTTACATTTTTCTTGCACACTTCATGTAAACCCTGCCATGCACTGATAAAGCCATTGAAGGATTCAAAGTGCGGAGCTGTGTTTCAGAATGAGGCATCGGAGCCATGCAGCCACCTCAGCAGCTCCGCACTGACACTTCACAGCCTCTGCGACACTCCTCCTCCTCCTCCTCCTCCGTCGCCGCCGCTGCTGCTCTCAGACTGACAGCGCCGGAGCAGCTCAGCAGCGAGCCGCTTCAACTTCAGACAGGACCACACAGCCGCACCTGCCCCGGCGCCCCCTCTGACTGCGGCGTTCCACTCTCACCGCTGTCCCCGCGACACGTCCCCGGCTAATGACCGCACCTGGCTCGCCACACGTATCCGTCCGCGCGTCACCGCAGCAAGGCGGCGGCGCGGCAGCGGTAGCGGCGCGGCGACACTTACCGCAGGACGGAGTGTCCGTGTCCTCCGGCTGTGTCACTGCGGCTGACACCGTCTCTCTTTCCCCTCCCCACCTCCCGTTAGCCTGTCGCCATTTTGCTGTGAAAGCGCGCAGGTCGGTCTCCGGTATGCGAGGGGAGAGGAGCCGTTCGGAGTGAAGCGTCACCCCAACTGCACACCGACACCTTATGTCCAGCGGAGGTGCCCCCCGCCGCCAACAAAGACAAATAAATAAATATATGAGACAATAAAAAATGAACAATGAAGACATTTTTTTTAAAATCACAAAAGACACGTTGGGAGATAATTTGGACTATATTTGAACGTTAAAGTCGCCAATAGGAGCTCAACACAACTCAATGTTGAATTATGACGTCTTTGAAGTTTGTGAATGAGTCACGTGACCCTGACCTAAATATACGACTCGGTTATTCGGGGACACTGCAGCTTCCCTCCTTCAAATGAATTAAATAGATCTTTCTTTCTTTCTTCCTTTTTTTAATCTAACACAATTATCGACCAACGTTACTTTGAAATCATTCCTATTTAAATGCAAAATGAGATGTTAAAGCCATATATAGATGGTAGAATTTTTTGGCTAAAGAACTTAAGTGAGGTGTGTTTTGTTTTAGTGAACGCCCAGCTGTAGTGTAAGTGATTGTCAGTGTGTGCCTGCCTGTCTGACCTGGTGGACTGTCCAGTGTCTGCCGCCCGCAGCTCAGCAACAGCTTTGATTGGCTTTCGGGACCCACACCCTTTCAGGTAACCCACGAGGCAATGAATCCATATTTCAGACCCCTCCGCACCTTATTCAATAGAAGACCAATGTTTTTCTACTGTGTCTGGGAGTGCGGTGCATCCTTTTATCTATTTAAAGATAAAAAATTACATTCAGATCCATAACCGTGTGTTGTTTTTTCACACAGCATAGAATTTTTCTTTGCGCACAATAAAACTTTTTTTTTTTTACAAGTTCGGATAAAACAGAGGCAGCAGATGTGTTTCATGCTGTCTCATCCCTAATGACACTGAAACTTCACAAAAGTTCATCACATGATGATGAAGTTTATTCAGGAATGTCTAATGACATTCAACAAGAATTTTGAATGTAAAAAACAAGTCACTTTTTCTGTCAAATACTAAGAGGTGATTCATTCTGGTTGAGTAGCTAAAAAGCCCTTAACTTCATGAGTTTCTTTTAAATGTCACCTTATCATATCCAAGTCATTCTGAGTTGTGGTGCAGCACGCTAAGGTTAGCTTGAATAACTGTGTTATTACGGGTCCGTAGGTTTTTTTTTTTGTTGCTCCCTTCAGACCGACTAAACCTCGAGGGAGAGAGTAGCAATGTAGCATGTAGCAACGTGAACTACGCAAGAGTTACATTTCACACGACGTGACCTTGGGCTTAATTTTTAAAGGGGCTCCTATGAATGAATGAATGAAGCTTCTCTGGTGGAAATATGTTACTGCTGTATATTTAATGTCAAACTGCTGTGGTACAAGTAAAGCAGTGAGCTTTAACCCTCATTTAAATTGTAGAATAATGATGCAGAATGCATGCTGGACGAAAAAAAAAAAATGCATTATTAATGATGTCTCTTGGATCCTCTTGCAGCAGTGTTATTTGCATGCTTCCGTTTAAAAAGCCACTGGGCTTTTCAGACCTAAAATCGAGCTATCAACGAGTTTTGTAATATGACTCCCTCAATCATCATCCTCACACATACTGGGATTAGATCTTCAACCACGTCACTGTTCAGAGTCATTTTACCTCTGTTTAACTGGTTTGATTCTGAACTTTTTGACTTTATGTTTTTCCAGTAGCCCAGTGAAGGACACAGACCAGTAATAAACATTAATGAAACCCGTGGAAAGGCTGAATGTTACATTGTGGAGGCATTTCATTGACCCAATAGTGAAACGTGAGGCAACGTGAAGAGAGCAAAGGACCGCTGTAATGTGCCACGGAGAAAATCAGATAAAGGTGGATTGGAACATAAGTCCCTTTTGTGTGCTTTAATGGGGAGGAGCAGCTTTGATCTGGAGGACGACCAATCATGTCCAAGAGACGGCACGTATCAAAGGATGTCAGCTGTGTGCGAGTGACCCCAGGAGGCAAGACGCAAAGCTGTAACCTGCAGATGGTTCAGGCCTGAACTTAGCAGAACCTCGATTAGAATAGAGAGCGATGAATGGATGGAGCAGTGATGGATGAAAGGATGGATGGATTGAATAAAGACAGGATGGATAAATGGCTGGCTGGCTGGTTCAGACCTGAACTTTATCTAATCCCCTCGTCCGCTTACAGCAGGAGAGAAGATAAGTAGATCACTGAGATCTGCACGTTTATCATTGCCACATCTTGCAGACGCAACCAAAAGTGCAAGTGCTTTCACACCGGAGAACAGAGACGAGGGCAGAGCAGAGACAAAACAGGACATGAGGGAATGGAACCAAAGACCAACTAGACTCACCAGGACGAGTAGACAAACAGATGAGATGGAAACTGACGAGACAGGAGAACCAATCCACTCAGAGATGAGCTGACGAGTGGCAGGTGATCACGATCGATGAATCAGGGAATGTTAGACACGGTGGGGGGAGTGTGACATCAAATCAAAGAGGAATATAGTAAACAGAATAACAGAAGACGATCAGCCGCAACCTCAAACATAAACGAGGAGATAACCTTGAAAAACGTCGCATGACATGACCGAGAACATGAGCACTGCCAGACAGACGGAACACAGAGCGAGGCAGACACTCAGGAAAGACGAGGCCAGACAAGACGACTCAAACGCTTGAGTAACTCGGTGACGACGCGACCCGGTCACTGCTCCCTGAAAGTACAGACTCCCCTTTAGCCCGTCCAAACCTGCAGCCATCCAAAACGCGGCCTGACTACTCTGCTTTGTCGGAGTGTTTCTGCTAATTCTTCCCTAAACACAGCGAGTTAAATGCAGATTTAGGAGAAAAATCTCACTTCTTGTTGCATGAATTATTTGTGTCCCAGCGGAGCGCGGAGCGAAAATAAAAAAAAAAAAAAAACTTAGCCCATGTGCAGCATCTGCGCGGCCGCGCATTGATTGGAATGGTAATTCTCACGTTCACAAACACATGAAATATTCACGGGATCAAGCCAACAACTAACAAATCTTTCAGTGTAGGCCTACATTACTCCAGTGATTGCTATTATCAGCCACAAACAGTCCTCAGACCACCGTGCGGATTCCACCCAAAACCTGCTGAATATTTATCAAGTGGGCAAAATATGACTTATTTATTTTTGCTAAATTATTAAAAGTGTGGAACGCAGACCATTAATCATTGATACTGATATATTGAGAAACTGTAAGACATAAATATTTGCGCATAAATATTTATCTACTCCATGCCAGCGCGTATTAACTCTCGGTTTAGCTCTTTTATTCAGCAGAGATGTGTTTCTTTCAAAGCGACTTCCAAGTCACTTACTGTATTTGTGCTTGGCGGGCTGTGATCTGAGCTCGTCACCGCACCCACCTGGATGGCAGCAGAACACAAAGCAATTGCGAGGAGCGCGCCGTCTGTTTTGGCGCGCGCGCGCCATATCGGGATTGACACAATCCCTCTGTTTTCGGAGCATGAAGTAATTCTTTTAATGGCCTGCCAAGTGCGCGCACCAAAGTTTGATTTTGCTCTGCAAAATGAGAGCAAAAATCTCCAACAATTTATTATGCTGTTTGTGCCTCGCTCCGCTAGTTACCGTCTGCAATTTATTTCCTACCTTGGGGTACTGCGAGCCATTTTTCTCCATTTTTCTGCGGCTCACTATCTTTTTTTTTTTTTCCTTGATCCTGCACGCTGCTGACTAAACTCCTGCCTCCAGCCATAGTGTTGGAACATCACAGAAAACTACATCATTATGCTGAGGCTGGTTAACAAAGAGAGGCAGAGGACCGGTTTGGAATCGCGGGGCACGAGGCAGAGCGCGAGTTACCCGGTTCACTCGCTCACATTCATGTATTCTCGCTCCGGTGGCGCAGGTGAGCGGGCCCGCTAATGACGGCTCCCCCAGACCTCCGCCTGAATTCAAGGTCAGCGCCTGACCACCTCGCTCCTCTGCTCTGTAAATTAGGTGGTATAGATGAAGCGCGGGTCCGTGTCAGCTCAACGCAAAGGGGACGGCCCCTTTTTTTCCCAGACATTTACTGATATATTATTTACATCCGCAGTCTTCAATGTGACATGTCTTTGCTGGAATGAGTCCTGAGAGTCAGTGAAAAAAAAGGGCTTGATCAGGGATTAAAAAAACTGGTGCTGCTACTAACAAGTGTTGGCGCCAAGTCCGGGGGGGTTGCTGGATTTGATGACCCTCCGAAGTTTGTCAGGAAAACAAAGCCCCAAACTAATGAGACAGCCGGTCATAGTCCTTGACGTGACCTCGTGACTAAACTGATAAGGCTTTCACTCTGGCACTGATTCAAAGGAGCCTGTGATTGGCAGAGAAGAGACACTGAAGTTATCACACCGCACTCGTGGTGGACATGCTCGCTGGATAGCATGAACAGAATTAACCTCCAGTCGTGCTGCTTCAAACTCGGAGGGCACTATGTAGAGCGCATACCTCCGTCAAGATGCTTGATAATATATCCTGCTTCAACCTCTCGAGTGTTACCCTCTCTTAAAGAGCCACACACTTGACATTTTTCCTCATTACAGATCACCACCAACCTTTAATCCCCTGTTCCTTGTGTCACCCCTTCCTACGAATTTCATCCAAAGCCGGCAAAAAAACTTTTTGAGTCATTCTGTGAACAGACAAACCATCAAATTGGGGTGGAAACATAACCTCTGTGGCAATTCAATGTAACCAAACATGGATAAATAAACAAATAGTCTTGTCTCCCATAGGCACAACGAACAGGGACAACGAGGTCGCACTGTTCACATGGGGGCACGAAGATCAGACGCCTCTGATGAGGCAACACAAACCGTTGGCTCAGATGAAGAAGTATTGAAATCTATTTTTTATGAGCTCAAATGTTTGATTGTGGAAAATGAGGTCACACTTTTATGAAGATAATTGTTCATTTGAGCACTGGAGAAATAATTCCAATGAGGGCAGTGGTCTGCAAACAGCAAAAACCTACAATCATTAATACCAAACAAAGCAAGTCGTGATAAATGCATTATAAACAGTTTCAATTATTGAGTGCATTGACTTAATTGCACCAGAGCAATATTGAATAAATGTCAGAGTGTATGGAGTATTGCATTTACAACATTAAAACAAAAAGGGAAAGACTTTATTTTTGGTCAAACTGCACACATTTGTCTAGAAAATGTCTTTTTTTGGGGGGGGGGGGTGCACTGGGTGTTTTTTTAGGAAATG
>JAUESE010000092.1:73488-89542 GCA_032274725.1 Malacoctenus triangulatus
ACATATATATACATACATACATATATATATACACATATATATATGTATATATACACACATATATATATGTGTATGTGTATACACGTATATATAGATATAGATATAGATATATAGATGATATATATACGGTATATATGTAGGAAATTTTACAAATTACATTTTACATTTTATAGATTCATCCAGAAAATGATGACACCGATAAGGTGATTGTAGGTGTAGATTGTAATATCATCAAATACTACTACAAGTAAATACAAATGGCATTGTGCTACTTTTATAGTCATATCATTGTCATATGTTTACTCTGACCTGTCCACAACAGAATTTAGTTGACTCCCTGCCATCCTGTTACAAGCAACTTGCATGGCACCTGTCACTGTGGGTGTGTGTGTTTGCATGTGTGCTTATTTGAAACACAGTGAACATAATGCCATGGCATGGCCTTGCATGGCTTCGTCTGGGTCTGGAACTGCTTTGCAGCAACATGAATTCCACCAGGGCATTTATACCAACTAAGAACTACTAAGTAGAATGGTTTGAGTCGCCAAGGAAAACTCCTCACTTGAACCCTGTTGAGCAAATTTTCTACCTGCTTTGACCTCCAGAATACTGTTTGGTGGTTGGAAATCCCCATTTGTAAACAATGAGGATAAAAAACTTTCAAAATGTGCTGACAAATGATCTGTCATATGTCATTTAATGACAACGAACCCTTTTTAAGTACACATAGAGGAAATGAGTTAAAGTCTCTGCACGGTCATGTATATAATGTACTTCTGAATGCTCTGACCATAATCACCTGTTTTCAGTAATCCATGTCCAAACCATTCTTCGCATCACTTGATAACTTGGAATGGCTGATGGATGACACCAGTCTTTGTGTGATACTGGTAGCAGTTGTATATAAACTTAGTTTGACACTGCATTCTTTGGACTACACTCATGCACTGTGTTTGATTTAGATGCCCTCTTGCAAGAAAGACACCAGACCACAGTTTTTCTCTGAGGTGTTCACCTGCAAATAGATCATTTGAATGTTACAACAGAACAGCAAAAAAAAAAAAAAAAAGAAATGGCCCTGCTGTCTATTTTTTAGAGACTGCACACTATAATAACATAAGATGACAACTTGAAATCCAGGGTCTATATTCTGTAATTACACGAGAACTCACTGTTAAAAAAAGAAAATACTTTGCATGGCTTTAGCCATCAATGGTGGGCAGGTGAGGGATTTTCACATTTACAGGGTTTGATCAAATGATAACCAATGCTGAGAAAAAAAACCAGGGACAACGTTGGGTAGGATGCTAAGTGTACTTGTTACAGTGGCAAGAAAAACATGTATCTGTCTTCGTCAATCCATCCCTCTTCTTCTGCTCATCTGGGGCCATGTTATGTGGGCAAAAGTCTCAGCAGAGGTGCCCAAACGCTCAGTTCCTTCTCACTCAAGTGCCCTCTCCAGGTCCACAAAGCACATGTGGAGTGGTTGGGCAAACTCACATGATCCCTTGAGCACCCAGTAGAGGGTATAGAACTTGTCCACTGTTCCATAGCCAGATGGAGCCCACATTGTTCCTCCTGTATACGAGGCTTGACTATCGGCCTGATGTAGACTTTCCCAGGGTGGCTGATGAGAGGGAGAACCAATAGTGGATTGTCAAAAAAACAATTAATTTATTATGAAGTATAGCTTGTACTTACAAGATTGAATATCCAGTTTAAAGTGCATGGGGACTTTCTCACAATAATCTTGTTGAATTGCTTCAAATAATAAAGTCAGTTTGCAGACTGACTGTGTGATGGCTTTCATCATGCCACAGGTTGCAATGTGTAGAGAGAAAAGGATGACTCACTGTGTGCTGTTTGCATGTAAATCCTTGTATACCTGAGTTGAGCATGTGTCTTGAATGGTGTACCAGTAGTTTTAGTACTTAGTGTCTCTTCTTGTCTGTTGCTCTTTCTGCTGTCTCTTTGCTGCAGAAAAGGCCGGTGGGAGGAGTCAAACCCTGCCCAAACCACCCCCTCAAAGTCAAGCTCCACCCCTTCAGTCTCAACCCCCCTTCCCTCTTCGTCTGACATTATCACGTCCTTTGCCACCATCTCTGTCACTTCCCCTTCTATTACGTTAACTGACACATCCTTCATATCCACTGATGTCCTCCTTGTCTCTCCACCACCCTCCCCCCCTCCTGTTACCACCACAACCACACTTCCCACCAAAAATATCAAGAAAAAATTTGGTGACTTCTTCGCCTTCAAGAGAGTTCGAGCTGGCCGAGCTGCCAAAGCAGGTGGGGGAGAGGGAGGAGGAGAGGGATTGAAGGTCAAAAGGGCCTCCATTGCAGACCTTATTCGACCCCTCCGAGAAGCCAAAGAAAGGGAGAGAGAGAGGGAGAGGGACAAGGAGAGAGAGAAGGAGCGAGAGGCAAGAGCAGTGGAGGATGCTAACATTTCTAATGATGCCATCATCACAGAAGGAACGATCGCCACCAGCCTCCATCTTGCAGGCAATTTGAGGGCAAAGATGGCACCTGTCAAGTCAGTCACGACAACAACGCCCCCCAGTGAGACTGCTTCCTCTTATCCTGCATTCACCGCAGTTTCTGACCTGACCACTTCCGCGCTGTCTAACCTGAAAGAAGATGTAGGTTCTGTCATACCAGGACACACCTCAAATCCTGTGGTCACACCCCCTCAAAATGAGCAGGAAATGCAGCTGAAAAACAGTCCAAATGCAACAAAAAGACTTAAGGTGACCAAAAGAACGCTGAGAGAGGGCAAGAGCCAAAGTCTGATACTTCTGACGGGACTTGAACCTGGAGACAAGGATTGTACATCAAGTAAGGTCAGTCTAAACACATGTTGCACACAAAAATATACATATACCGTTTTGATACATGCTTCGAACCACATCCAGTGTTCCTTTTTCAGGTCTACACATTTTGAATGAAGTCTGGTGTGGTTTCATTATTTGGAGTGCTTTTACATTTTAAATTGTATTCTTAATGGACAGAGCTTACTGATAAAGAGCAAGATCCAACACAGGCTGAGACTAAAGCAATACTAAACCAGCTGCCTTGCCAGAATGGGAGAATGATTGAAAAGCCTCATTGTAGCTAAGCAGACATGACTTGTTTGACTTCAATCACATTAGCAGGCAGACTCACTTTAATATTGGAGCAATGGCTTCCTTGGGTCACTTGTTTCACACAATGTTCACTTCTGCTGGTTGTTCACTGAGCTGATGGTTCAGAAAATCTTGTCCATTATTCAAGCCTCACTGACAGCCTGCTGTACAGGATAATACACAGTGGAAAATTAGTTCATACTATGCCTGAACCAAGCACTTCAAAGAGAATGTCTTAAATATTGTATGTACAATAGTAAATCAATTACAATGTTCAGAGAATTTCAAATCAACTTTTGTTTTTTTGTTTGTTTTTTGCAAAGTCCAAAGGGTAAATTGTTTATGTAGAGATCTATACAGGTGTAGAAGTGAAATGTGTTTTCTCAGGAAAAGAAAGATTTATAAATTTTAGGTATTTGTTCTCGGCTCTGGTTAGACCCAGCTAAATACACAATAGCCAGGCACAGAAAAAAAATGATAAAAACAACATGGCATGGGTTGTTACATTCCTGTCCTGTAGTACCAGTGTACATTTCACATGCAAACTCATGAGCTAGTTTTATCCACAAACAGCAGGCTATGTTAGATCTATTAGAGGCTTAGTTAAGTAAAAAAAAATTGAATGTGTTGTGCTGCTCGTGATAATCTTGTTTTGTAAACTATGGGATGGTGGATCCTGACATGCAACATTTTGAGAGAAAAATTAGTCATTTGACCAATTCAGTTAATTTAATTTTTATTTTCATAGTGTCTGTTATAACATGGACATCTTGAAGGACTTTAAAATAAAAATGAAACACCAGCAATGCCCTTATGAGCAGTGGTCTTGTCAGTGGACTGGAAATTTCCTTTTTAACCTTCAGCGAATTAAAATTAGTGGATGATAGCAAAGGAAAAGTAAAAATAGAGACAGAAGGGAGTTCACACTTCAGGAGAGAGAGGGCATAGACTTCACACAGCAGCACCTGTCACAGAGTTTTCCTGTGTTCCATTTCTGGAGGGAGCAGTTTTGCTGACTAGTTGTGGGTCAAATTTCATCTGTGATCAGGGTTGCGTTAATGAGACATGAGGCTCTTCACACCACTGGTGCAAAACAAGAAAAGTTTGAGAGCATAGAGTTTTTCAAGACAGTCAACAAAAGTGAGCATCAATTTAAGTGTTGGCTCCTTGTTTGTGTAAAGATTTTCAGAATATGTATCCCCCAACCACTTATATTCTCAGTTTGAACACACATTGTTCTCTTTTCCTATTTTCTAGAAACATACATCTGAGAGCTCATCATCACTTGAGCAGAGGCTGCAAGCAATGCTACACAGAGTGGATGTGGCTAAACCCCCCCCTGCTGACACAAAGATGAACCAGGTAACATATTTAGAGATTTATATATATACAGTATATACATATATACAAGGCTCGAAACACCACTTGTCTGCTTGTCCAAAACAAGCGAAAAAATGTCACAGACCAAAAAAACTAAAGTGGATGTAAGTTGCGCAAGTGGCCACACATATGGCAAAAGACACTTGACTTTCCTTCAGGTCTTCCAGCAGAGACACCTTGCGAGTCTCCTGAGCAACTCATCCAGGAGAGGACAGCATTCATTTGTGCAATTTTGTGTGGGCAACAATCAGTTTTAGCATGGATTGTCCTCTTGAACAAAGTCAGTGATGAAAACATGGTTACCCTCCAATGATTGCCAGGCAAACAGTGAACAAGTGGTTGGGGGCAGCTGGTGGCACACCCTCTTTCTGCCAGCACTCTATTTTGCCCCCTATGTAGCCTTCGCCAAGGACCACCCCTGCTTGTCTGCAGTTCTGAAGGTTTTAATTGAAAAGAAATCAAAAAATTAGCCTATGTAATGTTTTCGTGCGACTCACTTTGTGCACTTTACCATCCAGTGTTAATGTTACAGTGAACTTTAAGCTAGCCATAGTTGAATGGCTGTGTTCTTCATCCGCTTGTCAGTGAGGAAATGCCATCAAACAATTTGTCGACTTGCTTTCCACATTATTGACAGACGAGTCAGTCTGAAAAAGCCTGACGTCAGTGGTTCCCTTCAGTGAGGCGTAGCCTATTTACTTCAAGAAGTGTTGCTATATAATTTGTAGGGGTTTTATTGGGCAAGTAACAGTCTAGACAGAAAACCATCATACTCGAAAGTGTATAAAGTACACTTGTGATGTTACCGCTCCATTGTTTCTGAAGAAAACCTTTCATTCTAAGGAAATGTCCTAATTCAATAAGAAGCCATTTGTGTGTGATGGACTGATCTACTGGTCCTTTGTTAGAGGGACCTGTTCCAGCACCCCACAACAAAAACTTGATTATAAAACCAGTAAAAATAGAATGATTGGACAATCGAAAGAAAGACAGACTCTTTACTGTTAAGATGATAAAAACAGTGTGTACAGAAAGCAGCTGTGGTTAGCTTTTCAATCCTTGGCGCCATCAATCTACTACGGAGTGTTGTTTGAGGAGACACTAAATCCCAAGCTCATCCCAAACTTGTATGAGCACCTTGCATGACAGCTGTCCCCACTGGTATGGGAGTGAATGTGGTGGGCCATGTAAAAGTGTTAGTACTCTATGTAGGAGAATTCTATTCTCTATCAACTAACAGCTCACAGCCGTCTTTTTTTCTACAGAGAAGTTTTTTTTATTTTTTCACAGAACAATCTTTTGTATTGTTTGTAAAATCCTTTGCTTTTTCACTTATATGTTTGATATGTTTCTGTTGTAGAGCAAAGATGAGGAGCTGAGAAAAGCCATCTCTGAAGGTACACACACAATATCTGTGATACTTCTAAATTTGTTTTCAGTTGACCATTTTATATATGATATACAGTGTGACCTTCAAGAATTTCCTAACAGTTTTGATTCCTCTCTTCCTTGTGTTTGGAGTTTTAAAGTTTGACCTCCAAATTTCAATCAATCAAGGAATTTCTTGTTTGAAACATGTTGTGTATTTCCAAAAACTGACTGTAGGTGTTTTGTTATTAATCGGATACAAAAATGTCTTTTCAACTTTTCAAAACATGTTGAATGTTGGTTGATCATGTGCAGCATGTGTGCTTGAATTACACAAGTAATTTCCCTCTGATATAACTGGACCTGAGCCTTACTCTATCGGATAGTTCTGAATCAGTACCTAAATTGTAGATATCCAAGTGGTTCTTGTTACTTGATCTTTTTTGTCAACACTTTAGTTTAGTTAGTGTTCAAGCAATTCTGTCACAGGTTGAATCAGGTACTTGATGAGTTTCATTTTTATACGTTAAATATCACTGAAGCTGCTGTTCTGGCAGATGGAGTTTCCTCAAATGTAGAGCCTCAAAACATTTTGTAGTCATCATCAGGAACATTCCCACCACTGGAACTTTTGTCATTACGTCGTACTTTGTGAAACCCCACTGTGTTCCCCTTACTTTCTACTCATCAGCGACCCTGCTAAATGGTGGGACCAGTGGGGATTGCCTTGGACTTGTGGGAGTCTGCTAAATGCTGATTAGCTGGCTAAGTTTCGGGCAAAACATTTGTTACAACCAGCCCGTTAGGGGGAAGGAAGTAACATAAGAAAAACCCCAGAATTTAGGTTCAAATCAAAAGTTATTTATTAACAAAGGTAAATTTTGAAATAACAAAGCTTGAGGCGACAAGGGCCAAACCAAAACGGTCTGACTAACCAGGCTGGCATGAAGGAAACAAAAAACAACAAGACTTCAGCTCTGGTGAAAATAACAACTGAGAACCACAAGTGTGTGTGAACGAAAAGAGGAGGGTCAATACAAAATTGCCTCAATAGGTTAACAACAATAAGCCACAGGTTAACTAGACACCAGACACTGCCAGGCAGGATAGAGGCATGCGAACTCTGCTGGTTACAGCAGGCCCCTGGACTTCGGGTCTCCAGGCCTTTTGTCCTCTGTCCTCGGTGCGCCTTCTGATTGGTGCCAGGGCTGTCAGCAATCGGTCTTCACCAGTCGCAGGTGGACGACAGGCAATCAGCAGCTCCTGCTGCAGTGATGGCAGCCCATGAGCTGCACCCACACACACACACACACACACACACACACACACACACACACACACACACACACACACACACACACACACACACAGGAAATATTCCTCACAATATGGCGGCGGCCGTAACAACATTTATTGTCAATTTGGTGGGAAAAGGACTGTTATCATCAGTTGTGTCTAATATTTGACTGACTTCAATTAAGCTGTAACAAGCTTCCTGTCTTCTTGCTGCTGTTGATTGTCTATTGTTGCTGTATATTAGGTGCTATTCTGGACAAACCTACACCACCACCCAAGTACATGAAGCCAAGAACTATGTCTACTTCATCAGGTACCAATTTTATTGTTCCACCTTCGTGAATATTTTCAGGGAATAGGATTCCCATGTTAAAAATCATGTGACCATTTACTAATCCTATTACCTCACCTGGGTCAACCCAACTTAGAGCTGTGCTGTTGTCTTGTGTCTTTGCATCTATATCAATCACTGAACCATACTATTCAACCAGTTCCAAGATCACGATTGAACACTTTCTGTTAACCACTGCTAAGATTTATTCCACTGCTTGAAAAGGTTTTTCTCCAAAGATAATTTTTACAAGTTATTTCAAACAAGAGGAGCCAGCACAATTGGGATTGAATACTGTACACGATTTTCAGTCAGCCAAAAACTGATGCCCCAAATAGCTGTAGTAACCAAGGTCTATGGACTCATCTCAAAATGCATTGTACCTGGGGTCCTTGGGGGTGTCGGGTCTTTCAACTTCAATGTCCTCCCTTATGCAATACAACCGGGAGTGATTAGTTTCTGGCATGTGTCCAGAAAGAATTCACCCACTGCTTGTAATATACAAGCTTGACGAAAGAATGTTACATACCTGAAATACTCACTGTGTGCTTGACTTGTGACAATACCAGAATTTCAGTTGTCAACACCAATACCAGATCCCAAATACTGGACACCACATTCTAAATACTTATTCAATGCCTTTAAAAAAAAAAATCAAACAGAATTGTATTTCAAAATACACTATTTTAAATAAACTGTTTTCTTTTTCAAACATTTCTGCCTACAAAATTCCTTTTTTTGTTTAAAAAAATCATCAAAAAAAAGATTCAGCCATTAGCAACAAACTTTATTCATTACTCTTCTCATCATCATCATTTGGCTCACCCAACTTTAGGTAGCATGCCCTGTCGACAGTTAATCACAAAGGGACCACACGTGATTTGTTTTGGACAAAGCCCAAAAACAACATGAAACGTTGAAGGATAAGCGATACTGGTGGTGCTATGCATCAGATAGTTGCTGTGTTTGATGTGTATCTGGTTAACATAACACCCCTGTGTCAAGGGCCAAGAGGTACTTTACTTGAAATCAAAAAAAAAAAATTCAAAAAAAAATTTGAAAGCAGATGAAGCATACTAGTGAGTATTCACTGCACATGCACTGGAATTGTATCTGGGGGCCAGGACCTGAGAGCCAGACCCAGTTTAACCAACCACCTATTAAGTGTATAGTGGCCAATTACTGGCATCAAAAGCCAAAAAGGTGTAACAGGAGTGTTCCTCTGTCAACTACTTTTATTGTAACATCCACCCAGCAGCCATAGCCCCCACGACCCAGGAAAGCAGTCAAGAGGCGGAGTAAATTTAGCATGTGCACACACTTTGGACAAAAGCGTGTGCTAAATGAAACTATAGAACACCAAAGAATGCAACCAGTTCCTCAAAGGTAATCCAGCCCTAGCCTAAGTCATAGCAAAAACCCCAGGTGGAAGCCAAAGATCCAAATCACTCCTGATAACAGCAGGGCCGGAAAGGAAGCTTGAGAATGCTCCTCCAGAGAGAAGCACAAGTTTACACACTGCAGAAACCCAAAAGGCCTACCAACACCTCAAGGGGATTTTTTTCTTCTCTGCGTTGCTGTGATGCCTTCCAATGGCCACCCTAAACATTATTCATTCATTAATTTGCATTGTCTTCATCACTGTCACCATGACTCCTTGAAATTTTTTTAAGCACACACTACAGGCTGTTAATCAACATTCAAAGCTGGGTTTCATTTACAACATATGATTGAATGTGGGTCTTCTGAAGATGTGCCATTCCCCTCCTTCATTCATTTTTGTGTTACAAGGGAGGAGCCTTTTCCAGTTCACAGAAATTTCTGGGCATGGTTCAGTTCAGGCAGTTTCCAGTCAAAAAATGATGCACACACATCAAATATCACAGAAAAACTAAAGCTTGTCGGTAAAAAAAGAAACCAAACATAGATGATGAAAGTGAAAAATCAGTTTATTCTCACTAACAATAACTAAAGTTACAAGGCAATGATACAATAATGAAACACAAAGGCAATAGGACAACAAGCACTGATTGCAGATTTTAACTCCAGCAGGATTTGGTCACACCATCAACCTGAGCTGTGTAATGTGGCAATCAGTGAGGAGCTTAACTTTACTAAAATGTCTGCTTGTAATAGGAGAACACAAGAGACTTGTTCTATGCTGAGTCGAGTCACCCTGAGAGAGTACCTGTTTTCGTATCTTCCTGTCTCCAGCTGACCCAAGACATCCAGTGAGGACACTGGATCCCACACAACCAGATCCCAAGAGCCCTATTGGTCTACTGCCATCTGTACCTTCAACCGCAGCAAAACTTCACATACCAGTTCCAGCTGTTTCAGCAGGAGCTCCCCCACCTTCTTTTCTCCCATCTAGTTGTTTAGCTGAAAAACCCCAGGATGGAACACACACAAATGACAGCCTGCCTGAGGAGGCTGCTGCCAAGGTAACACTTCATCCTGACAAACTATTCCTTCATTGTTGATTGGAGGATTGTAAATCTGTAAGTCAATCAGCATATCAATCTTCTATACTCATTTTGGAGTGGCCTCATGAAGAGCTGAACAAAAAGCAGGGTAGACCCAAGGCAGTCTGTGAGTGCATTGCAAGGCCAGCATGAGGAGCCAAACATTAAGCCAGCTGGCACTTTTCCGCACAGGGAATACAGAAAAGATCCACATAGGCCCAACAAAGCAGCAGCTACTAGTTCTTCTTTGCCACATCATTTGATTTTCGATAGACTCATTCTCAGAGCAGGCTAATCACAAATATGTTTGGTTTTGCTACAAGGAATATTTGACTCAGCCCAATGACAGCCTAATACTTCTGGCCTCCTGTGTGACACACAAAAGTGAAGAAGCAAGATTCCATCATGCCTGTAATTGGGAATACTGCTGTTTTCCACAGAACAAAAATCAGATAACTTTAGCATGTTAGCGACGATTGCACCCTTCAGTAATTGAATCAGTTCAGAGTTTATGGTTTGAGTTTATATATAGTTTTTATGGCCTCCTACGTGATAATTTCATTTGTTTTCCTGGGCCTATGTGCTTAGTGCGTCTGTCAGACAACAATTATAGGTAAGTCCACTCCAACTTGAGGGGAACTCCAAGCTTGGTCAATGCTTGAGAAGGCTGTTTCCAACTGGTGCACATTTATTTAAAATTGTTGTCTTTTGTATTATGGAGAAGAAAAAAGCCTTGCATCCCCATGCTTACAGGAATGTCAGAAGTCACACAAGAATCACACAAGAAAAGTCAAAAGACAATAGTTACTTAATAGTTCCATGACACAACAGCATAAACTATTTCATGTAGTTGGTATGGCTGCATATGTCAATTATCAAAAGGAAAAAAAACTTAATTTTTTGCCATGGGAGGATTGTTTTGGCAGGCCAGATTTTCCTCCTCAGTAAAAAGAGTCGGTGCAGTAATGGCATGCAGCTCTACCCAGAGACCAAGTTGACTGAAGTTCTGGTCAAACTGGTCAACCCACCGCCCCTACCCCCCCACCCCCCACCCCACCCCACCCCACCCCACATCTACACCGGTCATCTCAGTGCAACACGTCTTCTCAAATTCATTATTTCGGCAAGTGGGGATTTGCTCCCGTATATATGTTTGAGCCTGAAGCCTCATCAGAAGACGAAAAACATACTTTGCCTGCATGAAGACATCTTGACATTTGTTTCTGAGTGATAATTTTGAATTTACATGCTTCTCTAATAACAAGCACAAATCTGCTATTTACATTCAGCCGAGGACACGCCTAACTCTCAACAAGTCACAGTTTATTGAACCACTTTCTTGAAACCACATGATTGTAAATCCGTGTCAGATACAAAAAAAGGTTTTATCATTAAAAATATGGACAATCCGGACATGCTCACTGTTGCTGGCGGTGTTTGTTTACTAACCAGAGTATCTGATCTGTTAGCATCATGGGCTCTTCAGACAGTGAATTACGTTTATCAGACAAGACAGCATTTACAAAATGAAGAAACTTGGGGGTTCACCTCACACATCAGTCAACTGCTTGTGTTATAATAAACCTTCTTTGTATCATATTTTACACATAGCCAGAGGTGGACAAAGTACTTAACTTCAAAACTTGAGCGAAAGTACTGACACTTCTTGTCAAAACAATAATACAATACAAGTAGATGCTACAACCACAGTTTTTAAGGTCCAAAACACTTCTGTTCTCTGTGACCCAGCTTTTTATGATTGGCTGTTGCAATGACCAGCATGATATTACCCAACAGAAACAGAAGCAATGAAAATAGCCTTTGCTGAGAGGCGAGAAAAAAGAAGCCACTAAAAAGGGCATCTGTAGAAATGTCATGGAGTCAAAAGTATAACATTTGTCTTTCAAATGTAATAGAGGGTAGTGTAATAATTACATTCAAAATGTAATAGGTAAGAATTATCCCTGATAAAATGCAAACCAATTAACCAAGATACTAAAACATTGTTCCAAAGTATAATACTTTAGGAAACTTAGTTTGTTACTGTAGCCCACTTCCCATAGCACTTATCAAACAACATCATTCAGGCTTGCCAGTTCGATTCACCAAATTGGCACAACATTAAGAAATGTGAGGGCCACAACTTGTTCTCATCCCAGTCACTACCACTGGGGGCCATTTGGCAAGGCCCTTAAATTTCCAACTACTCCTCAGGCACAGGAATGTGGCATCCTACTGCTCCTAAGAGCCTATTTGTATTTACTTTTAACTATGAACATGATATATTAAATGAAGAGAAGTCCTTTACGCAAAGGGATAAATAAAAGATAACTTACCTTAACTTGGACAGAACACAAAACATCTCCAAGAACAAGAATAAATGAACATTTTCACATTGCAAGTCATGGGAAACTTTCTTTTCCACCATCAATATAGAAAAAAAAACTTTTTGAATTGTAAGCATCTACTTTGTTGCACAAACCACAGAGACGCTGCTCAAAAGATTTAGGATATAAGGTATTTTGTGGTGGTTGATAAGGAACAAGAGGATCTTTTGTCAACACGGAGCATTCTCAATTAGCACCAATCCCAACGAGCTCCTGGGAAGCAGTAATTACTTCACTCACCAGTGTGTCAGTGTTGATTACCTCTCTACAGCACCATTCCCAAGGCCACTTCTGCAGCTCTCCACTGCAGTTGAGCCGAACCAGCCCTGCTTCCAAATACCTCCACCCAGTGAAATAAAAAAAACAAATGAAATATAGAATAGATGAGCTTGATGGCAGGTCTTCAGGGGAGGTGGGAGTTCATCCTGACCAGTGGCAGAGGATGCTCCAAAGTATTTTAATTGTGCCCCTGAAATAGCAGTGGAAACTGACATCAAAAGACCGTAGACTACAGTATGTAACTCTTGTGCAAAAAAATCCATGAATTGCAATTTAAATCAACATGCCCTTACATGCTAAATGCCTGCCATTAGATGCTACATTAATCTGTCTTTCACGGAGGAACAATGAGCTCTTTGCACATTTTTACTTATGACTAGTTAAATTGTTTTGTCACAAAAAATAGAGGTGTAGCAAATATTCATCTTTGAAACTACCTACAGACATGAGAGGCTAAATACAGAAAATAAATAATAACTGAACTTGTAACAGATTTGTGGCAAACCTCAAACTTACAGTGAAATCAGAGCAGGTATTTGTTCAGCAGAACTACTGTGTTAGTTACTGTTGTAATAGCATAGCGAGCATCATAGCAAGAAGGGGAACAAATGTACCATATATAACCAATGAACACTAGCTCTATATTCATGACATAGATAGAGAGAACATAGCAGACCTTTATCTTTGGCTCGTTTCTCTTCTTTTCTTTTTTTCTAAATTAGGCACCGGATGCCTTTGGCCTTTTTCTGTCCATTCCTGTTTATTTTAGCACTCGACGGTCAACAGATTTCCCATCACCCACCGCTGTCACTCACATCAGCAGTCAAGACTAAACCAATTCACCTTGGAGACCACTGAATCGTTTTGTATTACTTATTTCTATTTGACCATTTTTCACAATTCATAAGAACATAAACGTGCAGGAATTAAAGGCCTGTATATATGATTTTATGAATGAAATGTGTTTTGTTTGAAAGGAAGTCACGGCGTGACTGAGTTTGGCCCGTTGATTCAGTGACCACCCCCCACCCCCGCAGAGGTGACCTTGTTCCCCGCGCCCCTCCCCTTTCTTTCCTCACTCACAGCTTCCGTTCATGGCACCGTCTCAGTGAGGAGGGGCGCCTGCAGCTGCAGGAGGTGACAATTTGCCCCACACAGTGATGTAACAAATGATAGAAAACCGTGTTGCGGTGCATTTTTTTTCTCCCAAAACGCTTGTGCCGCCCCCCTTATGTCAAAAAAATGCCACTCCAGGCGGCTGCCCAGTTCGCTGTGCCTCAAACTGCTACTGCCTCCACCTTTTCAAAATGTGGGCTCGCCTACTTCCCCTCACCCCCTGGGGGTAGGAGCTCCAGTGGACAGGCTCAGGTGAATCACAATAAAATTAACAGTTTGAAGGAGTATGCCACACATTGATTCGGGCATTACCATCTTTCATGTGGCAAAGCCACTGGAGTGTGATGTGGTCCAAGCAGTGGGTAAAAGGGCACCCCAACAGGTAATAACGCAGGGCATCTACTATCAGTCAGATCACCATGCACTCGTTTTTGACTGGGCTGTTGTAAGTCTTCCTCACAGATAGCTTCAAACCCAGCACCCACTTAGTAACCAAATTGTTGGACCAGTGAGTGCCTCACTCTGTCTGCCTCTGGGTCGTGGACTTCCTGACTTCCTTTTACTGTAGATCACTACCAGAGTGAGTTCGTGTCTGTCCTCAACATGACCTGCAGCTTCCATCAAGAAAGTCCAGCAAACACTGTATTTCCCGAGAATTTTCAGGAATAACTTTGTCCGACAGACACTGCCAAATCAGAGTAGTTGAAGAAGCTGTTCATGGAGCAAAATGTTACTGCAAAGTAATGCCACTCTATCACTGCACCATCACATACTTATTTCACATGCTGCTTGTGTACCGTGCAGACATAAAAGCTCTCCATTAAATGAATTGTGTTTTCTTTTCAGCCTCATGTAGATTTTTTCCTGGTTTGTGCTCCTTTCGAACAATCGCCTCCAAAGTGGTGGTGATAAGGTTCATGCTATAGCGTAGCATATGTCACCTGAATCTGTCTGAGAGGGTTTATAGCAACTATGAATATGAATATGAACTGGTTTCATCAAAGAAATATACACTTATCAACATATACTATGCTCAGCTCAGGGTGAAAAAAATACAATATACACACAAATGCCATCAATATACCCAAAACGCTACATATCTGGTGTTTATCCCGGCTACTAATACTGTTTAAAGTTATATACTGAGCATCACATTTCATTTTCTGTTTCTAAATTTTTTTTTAGAACCATATCTATGATTCTACTTCAAAACTAACTTGAACTGCTACAATCATATAAGCCAGTTTTCAATGTGAACCACTCCAACTTCATCAACTGACTCAATGACAGTCTCTTATGCTTCTTTCGTTTATGAAGCAAAAGTCATATTGTTTACTGATCATCTCCTTTCTTTCCAGAATGGAAACCAGGAAAGTTCTAAGGGAGCGGTCTTCACCTGTTCCCCAAGGAGAGAAGTATATCCCCGATCACTGTCTCCATGGAGGGGCCCCAATGCACCGGATCGTACAGAGAAAGCCCAGTCAGTGACTGAGGGTATGCATGACTAATATATGACAAGTTACCTTTTACAATTGGATTTTGTCTAGTTGACAAAACAATGCAAGCAATGTACTCTCTGTGTGATTTGCTTACAGAGGTCTGCTTAGTAACGGACACCTTTTAATATATCAGCCAATAAAACATCTTCTCTAAGCCAACAGCTCATACACAATCAGCATTACGGGCACATAAAGACAGTTTGCACTGTGCCGTTGCAGTTATCACTATCACCTTACAGCAAGTTAATAAGCTTGATTCCGGATGAAGTCCTGAAGTTCTTCATTGTTATCATGTATTTTTGCCCTGCACAATTCCTCAGTGGAACCAGTTTGTAGATCAATTTCCAGTTGTTTGTATTTGATATCGAGTTTGCATCCAGGTTTGCACCTGTTAACCTGTAGTTGAGCAGGAATAGCCAAGAGGTTTCTGAAGCAAATTTGTAAGTAGAATATTCCTGGTTCAGGTCTGGCAAGAGGCTGAGGTGGAGAAAGTGAGAATGACCCCTTGTCCCTGTCCTGGTTACTTGGCAAGGTAGAGCCAACTGCTCCCAGCCAGTGAAGTGGCAAAGAATAAAATGGGCCACATGCAGATAAAGAATTTACTCAAAGGGAACTTACTGAACTGCAACCCAGTTGGATAAAGCAGAGTTAGAGATAGACGAACAGCATCAAATTGAAATGTTCTGAGTCACATGAACACCATGTGTTACACACGAAGATGTGATAAACTGATTCTGTGTGTGTGTGTGTGTGTGTGTGTGTGTGTGTGTGTGTGTGTGTGTGTGTGTGTGTGTGTGTGTGTGTGT
>JAUESE010000092.1:105516-119105 GCA_032274725.1 Malacoctenus triangulatus
AGCCAAGCTAAACGATAGCTGTGGACGGGGGATGCTAACAGACGTAGCCATCAGCCTCGGTTTGTTTACAAGTAATGTGTCTGTGGCGAGGACGTCTATGTGCGCACTCCCGACAACGGCCCAATCAGAGGCATCCTGCATCATTGTAGGGGCGGGGCTTAATGTGGAAGAGCTTCATTCTGCTCGTCTCTAAGAGCGCTTCTATTCGGGCTGAAGGAGATGACCGAGATAAAATGAATAACGGTGTTTGAGAAAAAGAGCTTGATGAATTTCTGTCATTGTGGACTTGCATACGAAGGCAACGAGCCAAAATGTGTATAATAGGGCCGCTTTAAGTTTACTGATGGTAAGCTTTGTAAAACTGTCTACACTCTAGTGCTCCATGATAACAAACGTCCTCATGGAAACACGCTGTTAGGGCGCATTAAGGAGAGCAGGCCAGTTTTATATGCGCCAGTTTTAAAGAAAATATTAGTGTTTTAACTGTGTAAGTTGCCTCTTTGTGAAATTAACAAAGCTGTATGAAACTGTTAACTTCCATCTCTACTATTAGCTAACGTAAGACTGTTATACAGCATTTAAACGCTGTGTAAGTTGGCTCTTTGTGACATTCGATTTTAGAAGGAATATATATGGAGTTTATTATATGTTTTTATTCAATTCAAGAAAAAAAAATCTTGGGTTATGTTTCCTCATGAATATTTACGAGGAAGGCATCGCCATCTTTGTCCAACGTCCCTCCACCCAGCTGTCAATTCTGGTGAGACTGGCCAATAGGAACATAGGCCCGCCCATGACACATTTTTCACATTGAGAGAAAAAAACTGAATCGAGAGCAAAAACTTAGGTTTTGAAAGTGAGAAGAAAAAAGATTTGAGAGAACAAAACATTTTTTGAGAGAAAATGTTTTCACTCTGAATGCAAAAAACTTTATTTGAGAGTGAAAATATATGTTTGAGAGAGCTTTTTTCACTTGAAAATAATTTTCCAAACGTCAGTTTATCTTTATTTATTCTATGACATCAGTTTTTGCTATCAGTGTGAAAAATAATTCTCCAATATTTTTATTTTTTTGGTTTCAAAATTATTTTCCCGTTTCAGATTTTTTTTTCTTGAAATGAATAAAAACACATAATAAACTCCATAAATATAAGATTATTATATTGTGTCCCAGTACACTTCATACTGCGATGCAGGTTTTACTGGAGCTCATCAATTCAGATTTTGATGTTCTCATTAAACTAACTTTTAAAAGGCTCCAGCCAGTGCATTTCGTTGTAATCTTGTTTGGAAGTTTTAACAGCTGCAACATTGTTACTTAAATCTAGTTAAGCCCCTTGTGTTAAGTGGAAGATGGAACTTTTCAATAGCTTGTAAATGTGACAAATTTATACTTCTAAAATGTTTTTGTGATGGTAAAATGTAATAGGCTGAACACATAGACCATCAAATCACGAAGTTGCTGAGTCTTTTAAAATGTATCAGTTGCAAAACACCTCCCAGTGTGTTCTCACTTTAAGCTGAATGCAGCCACTTGTTTTTACTCTGAAATGGTCATCTATAGTATTGACATTGTTAAAAATACAGTTGCTATAGTGTTCAATAGTGTTCTGTTACTTTGTCTTGAATCATTTTTAGGTCATTATGAGAATTTGAGTTGAACTGTCCATGTTTTTTTTAACAACATTCTGACCATATATACATTGGATATCGGCTAATGTCAGATATCGGCCAATACATCGGATATCGGTTTTTGAAAGCCGCCAATATTAGCATCGTTCTCCAAAATCTCATATCGGTCGTGCTGTAATTTGGATCAGGAGTTTGTTTGCACTTCAGCACATTTCTTCCTCGAAATTTAAGGAAGGAAGTGTTATCTTTTAGCTGCAGCTCACCCTGCAGTTAGATCATCTTTTTGTTTGCCTCAAAGTTCAGGAGAAAACCACATTTCTCATTGTATCTTAACAACATGACAGGTTCATATCTGATGTGTGAAGTTTGACAACCACTAATCTTGGGCTCTGGAATTGTTCCAAACGTAGGAGCCATTTTTGGCAAGTCTCACTTTATCAGATCTGTCTGTGGGCATAAAGCAGGACTATTACCTTCAAAATGACAAAGATACAGGTTCAAACTCTGAAATAGTTTTTCTCCATGCAGTAATATTAAACTACATAAAAGATTCCAAACTAATTTTTTCCTACCACATTCAAATTTACAATTTAAATCAGAGGTCTTCAACAGGGAGTCCACGACCCCTAGGGGTTCCACAGAGGAACTGCAGGGGCCAGGGGGCGCGAAAGGTTTAATTGATTAGACAGTTTTTTATATTTTAAAAAAAAATTAAACACACAGAAAATGATTATGAATGTATTTGTAAATGTTATGCAGTTGTTCTTTTAGGTCTTGGGGATTGGAGGGAAAATAATCGAGGCTCTAAGGCTGTATATAGAATATATTTACGGGAGTTTTACTGATTGGAGCAGTACACGGCAACAACACAGAGCAATCCTCTTGATAGCCTCTAATAACGCCCTCACACACCCTGCATGTTCAAAATAAAAACATGAATAGATGAGCTTGTGTAGTATTTGAGTATCTTAGTACTGAATGAAACAGCAAGGTACATTTCTACAAGGGACTATAGGACCAGTTTAATATAATTTTATACAATAAGTAGGGGTTTTTTTGCTTCATCCCTCCATCAGTTTGGGGGTCCTTTGCCTGGAAAACATTGAAGACCCCTGGTTTAAATGTTGCTCAGCATTACAGCAGTGCAACCACACAAATGTGTTGACATGCAAACCCACTGCGACCTCGGCTTTGAATCCAAATGCGAACCACTTGATGATTTGCAGTGAAAAGCACCAAGCAGATGACGTAAAGGATGTGTCTCTGAGTTCACAAAGTGTTTTCAAAAGAATGTGGACCCCTGTGCTAGTTTAAATAAAAAAAAAATACCCAAGACCACTGGGTGCTTTGGGAGTTTGAATTTGTTTACAAGGAGCAATTACAGAGTCCTTCCTGATACAACGCACCTTGTTCAGCTGATCAGGCTGATTTGAGGTCAAGCAGCAGGTGTCTGCCCATTGAACAGCACAGTTTTCCAGTTTCATTTTCTGATCATTTGTACTTGTCTCAACAGGATATGTATTTCAGATATATCTGGAACAACTTCCTCCACATTCAGGTGGAAATCTGCACAGCCATGATCCTGGCTCTGCCTCCTGCTTCCACAGACGTCCAGCCAGACATGGAACAGGAACATGCAAGGGAGAGCATCCTCATCAAACATGTAAGGCTGGAACACCTGATGTCCTGCTGTGACCTCTTGACCCACTTTGTTGTCCTGGCTGAGCCTGAAATTTTTACATTTAAAAAAAAAAATGTATTTTTTTTTAATTATTTTATTGGTTTTGTCTTTGCGCTTGTATTTGTTCAAGTTACTAAGTTTGATGAGGCAAAGCCTCCAGAATGTCAAGAAGAGTCATGTGGTGCAGGGTGAGGGAATGTGCACTCCTGTGTCTCTGTCAGAGCAGATCAAATTTGTTGGCTTTCATACAAATATGCATTTGTCTTCATTTCCAAACCAGCTATTTCAAAAGTGCCAGTTTATACAGAGAATCATAGAAGCATGGAGCTCCAATGAGAAGGAACAGTGAGTATTGTTCAAGCAAACAATACCTGACCTCATTGCTCAAAGCAAGAACTCATCCTGTGATCAACTCATCTTGGTGGGATTTATGTGTACTTTAGGGCTGAAGGTGGTCGGCGACGGGGCTACATGGGTCACCTCACCAGAATAGCCAATTCTATAGTCCATAATTGTGACAAAGGCCCCAATGGGCCACAGATACAACAGCTGATCTCAGGTAAGAGCTTCCTCTCTTCCCCAGTTCCATGATTTACTGGGTGCTAAATGAATTCTGCTTTTAAACTGTGTGGCTGTGTCTGTCAAAGGGCTTCCTCCAGCAGACAGAGAGAAATGGGAGGCATTCATTTCTGGGCAGTTGGCTGATACAAACAAAAGAAACACTGTGGACTTGGTGAGTAAGCACACAAGTGGGGAGGCTACTTTGCAACCTCTTTTTTTTTTTTCAATGGGAAATTGTGCTCTGACTGGAGAGTCACAGCAGAAGGCTAAGACTGGTGTTTCTTCAGGTGAACACACACCATATCCACTCGTCCAGCGATGATGAGGTGGACTTTAAAGACAATGGCTTTCACCAGGACTCTTCACTTCAACAAGTAAGCCTACACACAGACACACACACAGACTCACTCACTCACTCACTCCTGAACGCACACAAAAAGCAGATCCACAGCCACAGAGACGAACCTCATTTTCTAACAACAAAAGAAGCAGAAGCCAAACAAACTTTTTTGGCTCGATATTTGAATAACCTTATGTGTTACACTGAGCCACACTCAAAAAATCTGGATTTTATATTAGTTTTATAATTCACAAGTGGATATTGGAAACAATAGTTTCTGCTTAGAATCAGGCATTTCACCATGTTTTGAATCAAATACTCATTATGCCGAGGAAACTTTGATTACTTTAGATAGAACAACTGTTGTGGTAGGAACATTAAATAGTTGACGCGTTTTTGCTTCTGACTGCAAATGCATGTTTGGTTTAGTCTACACACACACACACACACACACACACACACACACACACACACACACACACACACACACACACACACACAAAATGTATTTATGTATGTTTGCTAAATGCTATTTTTTGTCCTGCAAGTTGTATGCACCAGTTTTGTGTAGAGCCAAGACTATATCATTATCGTTGGTCCTGGGTTTTGCCAGGCCTTTTCTGATTATCAGATGCAACAAATGACGTCCAATTTTATTGAGCAGTTCGGCTTCAATGACGAAGAGTTTGCTGATCAGGACGATGTTGTGGAGTGAGTACTCATCCTGCATGACTACACTTGCTGTCTCCTGTATAACACTGAACGGGCAGGTTTCCTCATGTTTTTTGTATTGATTGGTTTTTGGCGTAAAAACAAAACAACAAACGCTTAATTTGTTCATGTCTGACATTGATTCCAAAAATGTGGCTTGAATAGAGGAAACCAGATCCAGTTTGTGTGTGCCGTTTCTTCCTGCTGTGTCCAGGCGCCAATGTGTTGCACTAACGGGTGGCTTTGGGATCTTGTTGAGGCTTTGTAATCTTTTTATAAAGGCATATAAATCAGATTTTATATTTTCATTTTGTTTTCACGTTAGTGCTATTTCTTTTGAAACACTTTTTTCCTACAAAAAGGTCTGACTGACTGTACCTAGAAATGGCAACCAGTGTGTTGAACAGGATTGAGAGCTGAACATTTGAGCTGTGTCACTGACCGAAACACTAGAGACAAGACCCTTGAATTCTACCACAACTCAGTGAGACCATCTGGGGCCAAAAGACCAAATAATCGTATGACCTGTTTTTAAAGAGTTAACCACCGACTCTCTTCCTTCCTCCTGTGCCTCTTAACGTTTGTGAGTGTTAGAGAAGCAGCAGTCAGTTCAAAAAAAGAAAAATAGTATAACAAGAAAAGAATACAATATAGATATGTTGAGGCCACTCTCAGCATGTTGAGTCTGTCTTGTAGATTGTAAGCAACAAATACTGTTGATTGATACCAAAGCCCGACCAATACAGGATTTTGGAGGCTGATACCGATATTGGGGGGCTTCCAAAAACCGATATCCGATGTATTGGCCGGTGGTCAGAATGTTCTTAAAAAAACATGGACATACACAGGATATGTTCTTTCCAACTGTAGTTCAACTCAAATTCTCATAATAAATATGATTCAAGACAAAGTAACAGAACACTATTGAACACTATAGCAACTTTTATTTGAACAATATCAATACTATAGATGACCATTTCAGAGTAAAAACAAGTGGCTGCATACAGCTTAAAGTGAGAACACACTGGGAGGTGTTTTGCAACTGATACATTTTAAAAGACTCAGCAACTTAGTGATTTGATGGTCTATGTGTTCGGCCTATTACATTTTACCATCACAAAAACATTTTAGAAGTATAAATTTGTCATATTTACAAGCTATTGAAAAGTTCCATCTTCCACTTAACACAAGCAGCTTAACTAGATTTAAGTAACAATGTTGCAGCTGTTAAAATTTCCAAACAAGATTACAGCGAAATACATTGGCTGGAGCCTTTTAAAAGTTAGTTTAATGAGAACATCAAAATCTGAATTGATGAGCTCCAGTAAAACCTGCATCACAGTATGAAGTGTACTGGGACACAATATAATAATCTTATATTCCTTCTAAAATCGTATGTCTTGTTTTCTGTTCACGAAGAGCCAACTGACACAGCGTTTTAAATGCTGTCTTACATTAGCTAATAATAGAGATGGAAGTTAACAGTCGCATACAGCTTTGTTTATTTCACAATGAGGCAACTTACACAGTTAAAACACTAATATGTTCATTAAAACTAGCACATATAAAACTGGCCTGCTCTCCTTAATGCGCCCTAACAGCCTGTTTCCATGAGGAAATTTGTAGTGTGTAAGTGCAATATAGTTTTACGAAGCTTAGCTTCACGAGAAACTTCACGTTTCTCTGTCCTATTTCTCTCCGCTGCCTGCAACTCTGAGCATGTGGGTGTGGGGGGAGTCCCCAAGTCCCCAGTCCTCCCTTCCTGCTGCTCAGGAAGGGAGGGGGGGAGAGCAGAATCACAGCACAGCACAAGTTTCGTGTTGCCACTTGCAGCAACAACTGAATTTTAATATCGGCCACATTTTGGCTGATGCCAATTAATCAGCCAGACGCCAAAATCAGTCGGGTTCTAATGGATACTACAGATATTAATGGCATTGCAGAATACCATTTGAAAAAAAGTCCAAACCCTTTCTCAAAATGAAGGAATTATGTAGATTAAGTGCATACGTTTAGAAAACTGCCCCTGGTGTAAAGCAATGGGCGATTTGTTTGACAAAAGACAATTAAACAAAAAATAAGGGGCGGGGGTGCATTGTTTTTTAAAGGAGTTGCTCACAAAACACTGAAACCCAGAACTGAACAGCCTGAGAACAGCTTTTTAATATGGAGAGGATATTAATGACACCCACTCATTTTCTTTAAAAAAAAATCTGGTCGTTTACCCTTTTTATGTTTCATTAAGGTTGAGCATGTTTAAGATTCAGAAGTAATTTTTTTGGTCCATCTGAGATTCAAAGTAAGCTGCATGTGCCTTTGAAGAAGGTTCTGCTCTTAAAGTCAGAGGCTGTTTTTTTTTTTTTTTTTTTTTTTTTTTTCTGCCCAATTTCTGAGCTGGACTCATTAGCCCTTCTATCAGTTTGATAGAAAAGTACCTTAGGATGAATCAACTTAATGAGGCATTGTGACCTGTAGGCACTGTCCATGTGTTTACATTAGTTTATTTTCATCCTACATCTCTACAGCTTCATTTCACAGATGCTTTTGTCCAAAGCAATGTACAACACAAGACATCCTGTTCCAGCCACATGTTGCACTCTGCATGGAAAGCTGTCTGTTATGTTTTCGGTCAAATCCTAAATGTTGAGTGCACATCATTGATGTCAGAAAGCTGCCAGCTACTGGACAGCGCACTGAACAACAATTTTATTCATTTGTTTATTTGAAGAATTGCTGTTTGTTCTGGTTTACAGCATAGGGTGTGCACATGTAGAACACAGGGCTTCTTTTAGTCTGTCTTTATGTGAACATGGATGTTGACTATATTCTCTGAATTGAAAGCTGCCTCTGCAATCCTGTTCACGCAGTATTGATGTGTACTGGAAGGTGTGTGTTTTGTGTAGCAGTATATGGATGATGAGTGCCCCTCTCAAACCTAACTCTGTTCTCTTTTCACTTTGCAGTATTCCCTTCGATAGAATATCGGACATAAATTTTTCACTGAACACAAATGAAAGTGTGAGTACTGTGTCTCTTGATCCTCAGGTCTTACTGAGTCAAAGAACATTCCATAAAGTACATTTGTCCTACAAAAATATTTTGTGATTTTACAGCATGCCAAATATTTCCTCACATCACTATTGGCATTATTTCTGTTGTCTTGTAGAAAGATCAGATGGTTCTTGAAAATAAAGTGTTTGACATATGACTGCAGCTTGGAGGATCAACAGCTGGAGCAGTGAAAGTGTTAAAGCAAAGCTGTGTTCAGCTCACATACTTCACTAAAAGGTTAAAATAAAGAACAAAACATGCTGATTTGGAAATCATAATGCATTTCATCAGTTGACTGCAGTCCAGCTGTTCTCCAATATTGCAGGTGTACATGAGGGTGTTTGCATGTTTTTGTTCTGTCCAGTCTAATTTCTGTCTCAACCTGAACTTCAGATCGAAGCAAGCGTCTGATGGATGTGGCCTGTGTGTATGTCTTTCAGGCAAATATAGCTCTTTTTGAAGCACGCTGCAAGGAGAAAATCCAGCAGTTTGAAGATGCTGGGTCAGATGAGGAAGATATCTGGGATGAAAAAGATGTCACCTTCGCACCAGAGGCAAAGAGGCGTCCAAGGTTAGCTGAGCCCATGGAGGCAGGGGCTCCACGGAGGCTCCCCCACCTGTACTCATGTTTAGAGCCAGAGCTGCACCAAACTGCTGAGCATGGACAAAAAAATCATTGGGAATCCACTTTCAAAATGAAACATTGACACCAACAAGTTATCCCCCCCAAAAAAAACAACTCTTCAATGGAAACAGCTCTAATCCGTTCACAAACCGGTATTGCACTCACACAGATGGGAAAAATAAATGGTACAGAATCAAACTTGGTACAAACACCATGGTGGGGTTGTTGCGTTCCTCAGTTTGGCTCTCTCCAGGTGTTTTTGGACCATTTAAACTTTTTCATTTACCTCATCCCTTGACACCGTGGCTGTATCTTTGTCACCATATTGTCCGGGTAGCATCTCCCTCCTCTACGCTGTCCCTTCTATGAAGTTGGGCCAGCAGGAATTGCATGGAACTCCTAAGCGAGGGGGAGTCCTTAATGCTGATCGGCTAAGCGTGCTGCGGCGCTTCAAGCAGCTGGCTGTCTCCTCTGCGGAGCATCACTTTCAGGTTCAGAGTGTCTGAACGTAAACTGTTCCACTTTACACACTATCACACTCCACCTGGTCAACAAAGTTGTTATCCTATGTTTAGAAATATAGAACCGCATCAGCCGAACCAAAGTTAACGAATCATCATCAACTGAAAGCGCCATTCTTGTGCTATAGCGCATGACTCGACTCTTTAAACCTGCTAAAGCTTATGATCACATCGCTTTATAACATTACACACAGCTGTAACAGTTGCTGATGTGGGAGGTGTATTGCTGAAATACATTGTAGATAAAGCCGTTCAATGACTTTGAACAGCTGATCTGTAATTACCACCTGTGTGTGGTTCATGCATGAGAGGATGAGCTCAGATGTTTTCGTGTTTTCATGTCAGGAGTTCTGGCAGCACAGACAGTGAGGAGAGCACAGACTCTGAGGAAGAGGATGTGAAAAGAGACCCATTTGAAGCAGCCAACCCCACCACTGATGACCGAATGGAAGTCGACACGGGTTAGTGCAAAGAATACGTTTATTGAATAAGATTTTAGGAAGTGAAAAAAGTTCTTCATGAATGCAAACCACATTCTAACTAAAGCTCACACAAGTGATGTCCGAAAGGTTTCATCACTGGTGTGAGAAGGATTTCAGCGCCTCACCTTTTCATACAAACACTTGATGGCCTAGGGCCTGTATGGACAGCCAACTTTGAAGACATCCCCATGGACACGGGCACATTGACGTCTACAGCCTCCAGTAGCAACAACCCTGCCGCATCCTCTCCTTCGTCCACAATTTCCTCGTCCACAGAAGTTGTCTCGGAGGCAGCATGGAGCAGCTGTCCTCCCACCCACTCCAACACTGAAACGGGATGGGCTGATTTCACTAACTTCTCTCCTGTCAGGTAGGACAGCCCACTCCTGTAGGTTTGTTGGAAAAACCCTAGCTGAATGGGAAAAAAGTAATTGCTTATCATTGTTCAGCCCCAAGGACCCTCTGAGGTGCAACTCTCCTGTTGCCATGGAAACCAGCATTGAAACAATGGACCCTCTTGGGGTCAATGCACCCATGCAGCCTGAAGGTGAGATGTTGTAAACCTGACTATGATGCCAGAGAGACTTCAGCAGCCCACAGGAGTTTATGGGTTTATTCACAGTTAGGATTGAGATGATCCTGCTCAATTAGCCATGTCTGTGTGAAAATTGCCAATGAAATCATTGGAACTCCTATAACAAGCAAACGGAGCCTATTGGAAAAGTGCCCAAGTGAGCTGGGGTGTTGTTTAGTTTTCTCTCTCCTAATGGTAATCAAACTTTTTACATGAGCAACTACACATTCCAACAAAAAGGCAAACCAGTTGGCACAGAAATAGACACATTGGTCAATGAAGAAAACTGCACTTATTAACCTTTTAGGTGTTGGAGTTTTTAAAAAAATACACATATAAAATTTTGATATCGAGATTTCAAAAGGCTATAACTTGAGAGTAGTTTGAGATAAAGGTATACTGTCAAATAAAAAATTGTTCAGTATGACTCAAACTCTGTGATGGGAGGGAAATTTTCATCTAATTTGCATATTTTGTCATCACAAGGTGGTGGCCATACTGGGAAAACGTTCCATTTTGATATCAAGGTTTCAAAAGGCTGGAACTTTAAAGTGGTTTGAGATAAAGGCATACTGTAACTGAGAAATATCTTCAGTATGAATCAAATGTTTGGATGGAAGTAGATTTGTCATCTAATTTGATTATTGTGACATCACCAGGTGGCGGCCATATTGGAAAATGTCAATTTTCTTATAAAGATTTCACAAAGCTGTAGTTTGAGAGCAGTTTGAGATGAGGGAATACTATCAACAGTCAATGTGAAATATGTTTAGTATGAAACAAAATTTGGGATAGAAATAAATTCACTGATCCAATTTGTATAATCTTTTAGCACTGGTTGGCGGCCATATGGAATTTTACTATTTCCAAAGACCTTCAATGATCAAGATGGCACTGCTTATAGTTTTTCAGTGTGTGGTACCTTTCATTGCAAGACACAGCACAAAGACCTACTCCACACTGACAGCACCTGAATTGTCTGTCGACAGCCTTTCAGGCGGGTGCTGTGTGAACAGACAACACAATCTGGACGTTCGTTTTGCCATTGTAGATGCACCACTCTGATTCATAACCTGAGCTGGCCTCACTCAAGACAAATGCTTCATAGCCATATTTGTAAGGGTTTTTTGGGGTTGTACAGTTTCAATGTTGACCTTCCCCTGAATGCAAAAGTCATTTCATCCAAGGAAAGTTCCTTGAGTGGACTATACACAGCAGAAAAATGAGGAATTATCAAATCTATTATGGGACGCACTTTGAAGAGTCCATCTGACCTGGCTGGCCCCTCTCAATGTGGTCATCATAATTTACAAACTGAAGGAAAGAGAGTGTTTTCAAATCTGTTTCTCACCATCACTTTACCAATCAGCCGCCTTGATTTATGGTGCGGTGGTGAACGCCACCTCAGCCGCTTTTAGCTGTGTGTTTCGCGGCTTCTCCCGCATTTGCCATGACAACCGTGGTTGTTGTCATCCCCGCTACGTTCACCCATATTTGTGGTGTTATGAGCCCCCTTGCTACCCCGACCACGTCCCCTGCTTGGCGGCTTGCTTGCTCCCATCCCGGCCTCGCTGAGGTGAAGCATCCGCGATACCATGTACTGACTGTGGACTATGGCGGGCAGACTCACCGTCACTATAAACATCAGTTTCTGCTTCACTGGACAACTGCGTGTACTCCTCCTCGGAATCTGCCAGCCAGTACCTGACAAAGTACTTTGTCAACGGTAAACCGACCTGTCGACATCAGGAGGCTTTGCTCTGCTCTCGCTCCGCTCAGCACTACTACCACTGCTTCGCCGCCGCGTCTCTGTACCGGAGGGTTTTTTAAAAACTCTTTTTACTCTAAAACTTTGAAAAAAAACACACCCACAAATGCTGCTCAGATTACAGGCACACATGTCTGCTATCTCCTGGTGAAAAGTAGTAACAACATTTGGCAATACATTCATAGATACAGTCTGTTTTACAGCAACACAGCAATTTTGCAACTTTGGCGCTCAAAGGGTTAAAAACAAGGACAGGACACTTTCGGATGAATAGCTAAATATCCATATACTTACTGACCACAACATGAGGCACAGCTTGATTCCCAAAAGCGACAGAGTCCTGAGGAGCCTGAGTTACTGGCATGTGACCAACAGATTAATGTTGTTTGTAATTAAACGGTTGCACTGAGGAATCCTGCAGGCCAAATGCTTTATTTTTCCTCCCTCTGGCTGTTGGTTGCACAAGATACAGTAACTGAACCAGCGCCTGCTGTCAGCAGCAATGGCGTCAATGTCATAGTTTTTAAGACGGTATGTTCTAGCAAAGTATCTAGTTGTTTGCTACTTGACACATTTACAGATCTTCACCAATTTCTATTCCACTTTTTCCAATTAAGGGTTGTGGGAGGTGCTGGAAGCAGTTGCTAGTATTCATAAAATGCTGATTTGACCTCAGAATAAAACTGCAGGTCCAATCATGATTTCTCTATGACAAACTCGTATTCAGGACAAAAGTTTCTGAAATTTTAATGTTGTCATTCCACGTGTTGGGCCGTTTTGCTCTCCAGCAGTGAATAGTGTTGTGCAGCTCAGGGCAGACAAAGGTAGCGAGAGTCACTCTCTCTCTCCAAGATTTAGTGTTCATTTCCATTAACATGGATTCAAAAGTTGCAGCCTTAATCACAGCTGCTGTCCAGTAGTTTGGTGTTATGAACACAAAGTGAAAAGTTGGTTCACAGATTTCTGTTTCAGGTTTGTCCTGAAGGAGGACTCAGCACTGCAACTGTGAACAAATCCTCACACACTCACTTTTTTTTTTCGCATGGCAGGCCTTCCTCTGCCACTCGGTCTGTGGCCCAACTTGTTGACTCATCCCCATTTGAATAACTTGGCACTGAAGGGTTCCACTATGCTCAGTTTAAGTAGGACATTTGAAATAAGCCACAATCCAATTCTAATGTGCTATACCTTGCATTGAATTACACAGCCCGAATGACTGTTTGATCAGACCTAACAACTCTTCTCCTCTCTTTGTGTGTCAGACTGTGACATCTGGCTGGGCACCAACGTGGCTTCTGCCTCCACATCAAAGGAATGTGGGAAGTTGAATGCTGAGGAGGAGACAGTGAGTTCTGAGCAGCGCAGCATCACAGAGACGGTCATCAACGGCTCTATAAAGGAAACGCTCAGCCTCACCGTGGATGCCAAGACAGAGACTGCTGTTTTCAAGAGGTTCGCCAATGACCTACACACAAACAGCCCACACATGTGCTGAATGACTGTCGGTAATACCGCTTCAGTGCTGGCATGGTTTAGAACAGGGGTGGGCAACTCCAGTCCTGGAGGGCCACAGCCCTGCATGTTTTCAATGTGTCCCAGCTTCAACACACCTGATTGCAATCAGCTGCTCGTTATCAGGCTCT
>JAUESE010000092.1:164870-178847 GCA_032274725.1 Malacoctenus triangulatus
ACACACAGACATAGACACAGAGACACATAGACATACACAAACACAAACACATAGACACACACAAATACAATACAAACTACAAACACACACAAATATACAATGCTTGTTTGTATATCTTTGGTTTCTGACAACGTTTGCATGATTAAACATGGACCGGGTCAAAATAATCCAGGAGAAGCATTGTTGCTGCTGACACATGAACACAACAGGAGGGTTAACACGCTTCAGATGGGGCTCATGTGAAGGACTGTGGCTGGCTGGAACAGCTGTGACGAACTCTCCTGCTGCTCTTGTCAACAACTGCAGATAACGTCCACAATAAGACCAACCATCAGTGTCACCAAACCTTTCATGTCAGTGAGAGCAGATGTTGATTGAGGATTATTTTCACATCACTATATAGTGAGTCCAAAACAATTCAAGCTGTTTTTAGTTGAGTTTGATTCAGAGCACAAAACTTAGAGTCTCATGAACCCACATCAAACCATTCAGCAGATTTATCAGCTTGTTACTGGTTCCAGTGGCAGGAAAAAAAATCCCTGCAGCCCTGCAGCCCTTCAGTACTGCCCCTAACTGCCCCCCACTGCCTGTCCTGCTTACAGGTGGCTTTTGGAGCTTCAGGACATGTCTGTGCCCAGCTGTGTCCCCTCACCATACGTGTCCTCGTCCTGAAGCTGGGGAGGAGTCTCCTCTTCCTCTGTGTCCTCGCAGCTGCCGTGGTTGTCACCCTCAGTGGCCGAGGAGCTCTTCTCGTCCTCCACGTCCTGCTGGGCGGTCAGGACCTGAAAGACGGGGGGAAGACGTGTGAGTGGGCTGCAGCGAGGGCCGGGTGGAGCGCAGTCACGTCCTGGGATGGCTGCTCCTTCCAAACCTGCAGGGAAATCAGGCAAAGCTCGAGGTTTCACTGCCAACAACAGCTGCGTTGGTGACAGCTGGGGCCACGACCTGAAACCGTGGCCACGCCTCCAAGTCCCCACTGAGCAGCAACCCACCAAAGTCCGGGTGTCCTTTCATTTGCTGTTCCTCATGGAGGTCAAAGAGTCCTGAGAGCCACACCTGCAGCCTGCGAGTCGAATGGGGAGATGGGAGAGGACCAGGAGACCTCACTCAGAGGGAAATGACAGCTGACTGAAGATTTTCATCAGATTTAGCTTTAACTGAGATGAAGGACAACGTCTGCTGCTCATGGATCATCCCTAAACAGGTCCCAGGTCTGTGAGCTTTCTGCATCAACTCCAATTGAAAAAAGAAAAACTCATTCTTTGGAACAAACAAATGCTTTTTCTTGAGCTGAATTGAAATTTGAACTGTTCACGGTTTTTACTTGACTGCATCACCTGTGTCCTTCAAACCCAAACAACGTTGCCATTCAATGACATCCTGATGTTGGATTGGGTGTTGGACTTTATCTATGAAAATGCATCAAAAAAACAGACATTCCAAAATTTCCAAACACTTTTGGGATGTTTTTCACCGATGACCTCAGTGAACCAATGAGTGGGTCCACAGGACTCAGCGCGCTGCTGAGGTGATGAACACAGCGCAGCAGGTTGGGGCCGGCCTCGGCTGCTCCACTCGGAGGAACCTTTCTGTGGGACCCTTCAGAACCTGAGCAGCCTCTTTGGGATGGAAGTGGTGACCTGCAGGATGGATGCACGAACCGTTGGCTGAGGGCTCTGTCATCCTCTCATCCTCATCACTGCCTCTGATCTCTGCACCTGCTGCAAACAGCTGTGTTGGGTCCCCCTGCCCACCGGTAGCTCCTCAACACTCCTTGCGTGCGTCACAGCAGAGAGCTTTTGCAGCGGCTGTGCGCGTGGAAGCGGATGCACACGTCGTTCAAACACATGATGGACTTGCTCAGACTTCGCATTAGTGTCGTGGTACCGTGTGCGTGTGCGTGTGTGTTTGCGTGCGTGCGTGCGCGCGCGCGCGCGTCCCCCCGACCCCACGGCGTCACTCTGACCTTCATCGTGTCGACGGAGCTTGTGGTCTGTCTCTCTGTAAACAGGTTTCCTTTCAATTGCTCCTGCTTTTGTTGTTTTGCTGTCAACCTGAAAGCGGAAGTGACGCGGTGTTGTTTACGATGTCCTCGGAAAATGAGATTTCACATTTCGACCACACGATGGCAGCAGAGACGGCAGAAGTGACGCCATAACTCCAAAGAGAAGCATGGCGATGCATGCATACCATGTACAGTGTGCATATAGTGTGTATGTGCGTGTGTGTGGTGTGTATGTTTGTGCGTGCATAATCTGCACACACACGTCTTGTCTCATCTTTCCAATGTGAGTAACATGTAACTGTAACATGTTATTTACCTCAGAGTGGGAAGAACAAAGGCCAGGCAAGGCAAGGCAAGTTGATTTCTATAGCACAATTCCTACACGAAGTCGTTCAAAGTGCTTTACAGTGAAGGCAAATAAAATCACAGACAAAAGCAAATAAAATCACACAATGGAATTGAGGAAAATTGTTAATATAAGAGAGAGATTTTGTTGCAAGACAGCCAGTAATTAAATGTTTTGATGGAAGGCCTGAGTAAATAAAATAGTTTTGAGGTCTGATTTAAAAGAAATGAGTGGTTCTGCAATCCTGAGATGATCTGGAAGTTGGTTCGAAAGGTAAGGAGCGTAGTGACTGAAAGCTGCTTCACCTTGTTTGGTTCTGACCCCGGAACAGTGAGTAACGCTCTTTCTGAGGATCTGAGGTGTCTGGATGCTTTATAGTCTATAAGTAAATCTGAGATGTATTTAGGTCCAAGCCCGTACATCTTACAGCTTTGTACATCAGTAGTAAGATTTTAAAGTCAATCCTCTGATGCACAGGTAGCCAGTGCAATGACTGAAGCACAGGTGTAATGTGCTCCACCCTCTTTTTGTTGGTGAGGACTCTGGCTGCAGCATTCTCAATGAGCTGGAGGTGTCTGACTGATTTTTTACTAAGACCAGTGAACACACCATTACACTAATCGAGTCTGCTGAAAATAAAGGCATGAATAAGTTTCTCTGAGTCCTGTTTGATCAAAAAACCTTTGATTCTTGTAATATTTTTCAGGTGGTAGTGAGCTGATTTGCTTACAGTCTTGATGTGATCTGAGCCATGACCTCTGACCTGGCCTCCTTTGGGCCAAACACAATCACCTCAGTCTTCTCTGGGTTCAGTTGTAAGAAGTTGTGACACATCCACAAAGATGGAGCGCCCGCTGCCTTCATCCGTCCAGTGCGACCTCACACACAGGCGCTGGCAGAGGTGGAGGCAGAGACATGAGGCTCCACTCAGAGAGCACTTTGCTTCAAAAACAAGACTATCAAACAGTGGAGGTGTGCACTGCATGCTCAAAGGTCCATTAGTCTTGGAGGTCATTGTAAAACAGTCTTTACAATTTGGCTGGTTCATGTTGTACAGACTGAGAAGCAGGGCCAGATTAACACTCCGTTGTACCCAGGGCAATAATTTGTAAGGGCCCTATTATCACGACCCCAAGATCAACCTAATCTGGCCAAATACATCAAATATATTACCATACTATACAGTAAACATACTGAGGAGTTTTAATTCTGTCATTAGCTGTATTTTAATGTACAAATATGCAAAACCTTATAAAACCACAAGCGTATTACTATGTATTCTTGTCGAGGACACTCACATATAATGCCATGAAAACAATCTGCACACATCTGCATCTGTATAATCTGGGAGGAAACTTCCCTCCCTCTCAAAGTCGTTGGGTCATTTCTACCAGATCAAATTAGCCTAAGTAACTTGGTCCTTGCTGTGTCATCACTGAGTGATTGCATCCACCTGTTCCATCCACATACAGACCCTCTTCCACTCTGCCCCTGACACACCCTCCATTCCACCACCAAGGGTCATTCTGATGGCAGTGGCACTTGCATCTGTGACGGGCTCTCCTGGGTGAGTGTTTAATGCTACGCTGCTTTACCAGCTCATTGGAGCAACAATTGTTGCTCGCAGATGCCAAAGGTGATGTCCCAGAGCCTACTATCAGACACCATTCAAAACTACCAGAAGGATTCAAGGTAAATCTGATATTTATTTGGCCATCTAGGTTTTGTGGGTCTGCAACAAATCAACATCAGTTATGTCACTTTTTTGTCAGTGAGGAAAACCAGGGTGTTAGTGTTTGATCTGGATGTCTCACAATGTAGAGAGACGGAACTGTCACACTTGTACATTGTTTCTACCATGTCTGTTATGTGTGTGCACCTCCTTCCAAAACCGCTGTGAGCCTGCAGCGATACAGACTCATCTTTGTATCTCCACTGCACAGCAATCCTTTCGGGACAGTCCTTTACAAGGCAGACCTCCCACCATTGTGCAGCCGTCTGGTGGTGCGTAGGTTTTGTGTGTAAGGGATTGGACCGCAGTCTGTGTCTAATTCATTTTACTCCGCCTGCCTCCTGCATTCTTGTCCTTTCCTGAACCACACCAGGACACCTGGGAGCTGTTCTGCTCTTTCCAGCAGCTACTCTTCAAAATGGGAAAAAAGCCCAAATCAGCCCATAAATCTTGGGCCATCCACCCCACCTGGCACCACTGTCTGGATCCCCGTGTACAACATGAAGTGATAACACTTACAGGGATACTGAAGCCACACAGACGAACATTAGAGAACTGGTGCCAGCAATGAATTGACATCTTTTTGGAATGTCACGTGAGGAACAGCTCTGATGGAACCGTGGAGGCGAGTGACAATGGAGCCAGACAAGCACACAGGAAGCTGTGTAAGCACACAGGAAGCTGTGTGCTCTCCTTACACGCATGCTGAAGGGACAAAAAACTCCACTTTGCCCTGTTCCTGCCCTCTCACATCCTGCTGCTCATTGACTTTAGCACCTTGTATCAACAGCAACACAGAGTAGAGCTTGCAAACTCCTGTCCTTCCTCTGAGTTTTTGACGTCTCCCTACTCCAACACACCTGGTTTAAATTACCATGATGTCACCCTGCTCTGCAGCAGCCTGCTAACAAGCCATCATTGGATTTAGATGTGTTCGAGCAGGGGGACATCTGACTGTCTGAGGAAGGAAGGGTTAAAATATGCACTACAATAAAGGTGGTCACACAAAACAAAAGTGGACATCATTCATAATTTGGAAAATAAGCAATGGTAAATGTGAGAGCTGTTGGGAGACGTGTTGTAGTTGTTATCAGAGGAGCTGGGAAGGAAAAGTGAAGGTCAGTGAAACAGGACTGAAGGAATTCTCAAGGAAAAGAAGAGAGATGACATCCAAACCTCCAAAAAGGACTTACCTACAATCCTGTGATGTGATGGTGTGTTGAAGGTAGCAGTGTGTACCTGGGAGGAAGCTGAGATGAGTGAAAAACAGAAACCAGGGGAGAACTGGTCAAACAGGAAACCACATAGCAGCAACTCTTTGAACGAGAAAAAAAACAAGATAAACAGGAAAAAATCACCAAAACTCAAACCTGACAACACCATAAAAAGCTCCAGTCATCTGTGTGTTACTGCTCTCTTTTATCAGGACGATGAGTTCAAATGGCTTCCTTACCATACTCTGCTGCAATAAAGCACCTTTGGGTGCAGTGGAATAAGACATTCACGTCATGCTGATAAAGGCTTCTTTGAATATGCAGCTGGGCATCAACACAGTACAGCAGGAAGCACCTGCTCTGATAAGAGTGAGTGAAAATCACTGATTGTGTTTTTTTTTTTTTTATCAGGTCATTTTAGTCTGGACCACAGTAAAAACTGGAAATGCTTCTGGCAGTGATCTAAACTACATGAAGCAAAACTTTGGAGCAGCCCTGATCTACTAAAGCAGCCTGTTCAACATTCATAGAATTCTGCAGCCCACTCAGACATGGTAAAAGCCCACCCCTAAGCCCCCCAATCCTGTTGGATGTAATGTAATTTTGAGTCATTGTGAAGTGTAAATATTGACAAAATTCTTTGGACTTCTTTGAAATGACCAAGACCAGGGTTGGGGTGGGTTAAGTTGTTGTAAAGGCCACTGCTGGGAGGCTGGGAAGAGTATTTTTGACCTGTGAGTGTGTTTCCTTGGTGAACTCCCACCAAGCTGCTTGATCGCTTGTAAACCGGCAGCGATCTTGTGAGCTGTCGACTGAACTGACCATTAACATTGTCTTTGTCTGTGTGCAGAAGATTTAAAGAAGAATATTCAGACTTCAAGTGACACATAGTTTTGAGAGGCCTTTCAACCAAAGCAGATATGGACTAGCAACAAGACATAGGCTGGATATGAGCTGGACACTAGCTGAACAAGGGTTGGACATATGCTGGACACAGGCTGGACATGGCCTGTGGGCCCCATTGCTGAGCCCTACTTGGAGCCACCGTCTGCAGCACTGTCCAATCCTTCCCACCAGGGACACATTTCATTGGTCCAATTGAAACCTTGTCTTGATCAACCATGTCTGTAGCTGTGGTGTCTGTGATCGCTGCATGCATGTCTCATTCTGAGATAACTAAAAAACCTGAATTGGTTCAAAGGAAAAAGGTTTGGGAATCGAGTCTCAGCTCACAACTTCTGGCCAGTTCAGCAGAAAACTGAAGGATTTACATGCTTTTCTTCTCACCCCAGGAGTGTTTCCTGTAGCATTAGCAGGGATGTGCTTCAGGGAGGTAGTCCTTTATTTATCATCCTCTTTCCTCTTCTCGTAAGTGCCAACAGTTTTTGCACAGTATCATAAGTTGGACTCAATTTGCTGCTAAAAAAAGAAAAGCCTAAATTGTAAAATTCCAAAACGTCCAAACATAAAGTGACTGTGAACACAACATTTGGCTAATTGTTGTCAGAAAAGCTGAGTTGCAGTATGTGAACACAAACAGCACTTCCTTCTGTTTCCTGTGAGAACTGACCTTTGACCCCTACATTCAGCTCCCAGTATTCAGTCAGACACATGTGGTCCCCTGGGGGCTCGGCAGCCTGTGCTCTACAAGGTCTCTGCTTTCCTTTGCTGGATTCTCTGTGTATTTTCTAACTCTTTATGACTAAAAATAAACTGGAGTGCGGATGTTGCTTCTTTGTTACATAAGCATGTGGGATTGAAGTGTCAGGAATGAGAGGTTGTACAGAAAGTTTTTGGATCTTAGTTCTCTCAAAGTAAACAAATGTAGAAGAAAGGACAGTTTCCTGGAACGACTTCACAGAGGGAGGACGCGCAGGGAGCTGCAAGAAGCTGCAAAAAATGTCACATTTCCTGGGCTGCACTATAAAAGCTCACACTAATGGGAAGAAAGTCAATGACTCAAACACCATTCAGTCTGTTTTCATGACTTTTATATGCTCTTTGCACAGTTCGGCAGAAAAGAGATGATGTTGTCATCCAACTAATAAAAACATGGGAAACATTTTTACTAATACATTTTCAAGTTGTCGATATATTTTTGTTTATCAGTTTTTATCCACCCAAGCACCCACCCTTAAATTGTTCTCTATCTTATTTACAGTTTTGTGTTGCTTTCTTTTGATGTGCACACTAACTATTGGCTCACCGCTGTCCCCAGAGGAACAACATGGTACATGAACCCCACTCAGGGTGTTTTCGCAATAGCACCTACTTGGTCTTCCATTCATGGCAAATGCTCTGAGTTGACCAACCCAATAACAAAGGCCACTCCATTATGATGGTCAAAGCCCAACTTTTGAACAATGGAGAAACAAAGTGAAAAGGAAACTTTGTAGCAACTCCATATCACTGCTGTTGTTCTGATGTGAACTCCTCATCTTGTTGCTGATGTGTAGCATGTATCGTGTTGTTGTGTTGTTTTTGTTTGTACACTGTTTGTCAGGCTACTTTCTGGGCTGGGCCTCCCTGAAAAACAGCTCATTGTATCTCAGTGGGACGGACCTGGTTAAATAAAGGCTAACTCTAATAAAGTCAAAAAAAGTCCACCTCTGCTGATGTGTATCCTAGAAAAACCATCAAGACATAGAAGAAGCACAAGTCAGACACTGGTCATGAGTCAGGTGCAGGCTGTGGCAGGGGGGCGGGGTGTATGGTCTCTGGGAGGGTTGACGGAGGTGCTCATTCACTCCAGAGTGAGACCACCAGTCTCTTTGCTTGTTAACGAGTCGCTGTTCATGTATCGCTGTTGCCACTGCTTATACACTGGATTATATTGTACAGTTGTAGCTTTTACCTTCCTTTGTTGCTCCACTTTTCAATTACATCTCTGTCTCCCTCATTGTAGCTGCAGCACCACCACCACCACCACCACCAGCATGTAGCAGCAGCAGCCTGTAGTAACAGCAGCAGCAGCAGCAGCTTTGTAGTGACTTTGTGATCGACTGTCTTTAGATGTTGGTTCATAGGAGATGCATTTCACATAAGTAGTGTCTTCTTGTGAGAAGCAAGTCGAAGCAGCTCCATATTGTATTAACCCTATCAGGTAAAGAGCACCTTGTACAGGGGCAGAGTGAGGTGTCTGCTGAATAGCTGATCTACTCTCCTGCAAACAGCTCCAGTCTAAATGAATAGCACACCAACACATTACACATGAAACAGAAGTCCTTTCTAAAGAAAACACAAGAGCACATATGCATCACCTGGTAATGATGCCAAGAAACCCACACAACAAGGCACCATCCAAAGGCCCACACCCTACTGACTAGAAGGATCCCAACTTCCTGACTGTGACACTCTTAGAATGATGGGTCACATGACTGACTAGGCATGCCAACCAAAACTGATAGTGATCACAGGTGTTGGCTTCATTTGGAGACATTTTTGACAGCACTATAGATATTTACTGGTTGTGCTGCTGAAGTGACAAAGAATAAAAAATGTTGTAATAACTTGTGTGATGGGATGTTTGTCCACTCTAAACACTTCGATGAGCATATGAGTTCTTTGAGTCATTCATGCAGGAAGCTCAAACCCTTTAAATTCTTTCCATATTTCCTCTCACTACTGTGTAACCTCCAGTCAAAAATTGACTGAATGTGCTCCCAATGACAGACCGGAGCCTGAGACTGTTTACAGACACCCGAGGGAGGGACTCGGGGGGGGGGGGGGGGGGCCATGGAGGACGAGAGTAAGGGGGACGCTGGCTGTATATATTGAGCTTGTTGATCTTTTGGTGATTACAGTTGAGAAAACAGAGAAAGTGAGGGAGGGCACCTTGTGTTCATCAGAGTTTTATCGTTGTCTAAGTTTAGATCTTGGCTCGCGGACGGCTTCTCAAGTAACACGCTGCAAGGCTCACTTCACCCTCACAGAGACACAGCTCCACTCACAGCTCCACTCACAGGCAGACACACTGAGGTGGGAAGACAGTGGAAAAGAGCAGGAGCAGCGGTGGAGAGGCTGCTGACAGCAGGCGCTCCAACGCAGCAGCACATCTCCCACAGGACTCCCAGTGGACCAGGCTCACTGCCAGCAGCTTCTTCACCACTGCTTCTCTTCACCTTGGTCCAACCTGGACGATGGCGGAGGAAGCTCAGCTGGAAATAGCCCCATGTCCCACATCTGGATCTGAGCAACGGGCTCCACATTTTCTCCGGGATGTTGTCTTTCACGGCAAGTTCAGGGTGAGTGTCGCCACAACAGTGCAGCTGGCCACAGCCAGGGAGTCAAATGAATAGGGAAATCAAAAGCCAAACAGTTCAAGACACTGGAGGACATCAAGTGCATGTTGAGACACAAAAACCTCAGTTTAGGTTGTACATGTTTAAGTGACTGTGAGTTACAGGTTGAAAAAAAGTAATTTAGCATGTTTAAATCGCTGGTTAGGGTTTGTGAGGACCTGTCTCATTGAAACTGATCTCTACACAATTTTTCACAACATGTAACTGAAAATGCCATTTGTTTATATAATCAGTCTATGTGAAGATAAAGGATTGTGCCAAAGTACAAAGTACTACTTAATCACCCAGTTGTAAATGTAAGTCAATCTTTGATTTTATTTGTATTTTTTTTTTTTACATCCCCTGTGTACATGTTTACTGACAGACATAAACATGGACTTGCACCTTCACAATAATTGCTTCTATGATTTTGTGTCGAAATTCACAAATATTTAAACTACGTACAAAAAAGTGACTACTTATATTTTCATGTTGATGAGCCCTGTGGAAACTTATTTGGATTGTGCACGTAAGTATTTTCAGTTTTCTCATCATATAAATGACATTTATTCAGCTTTCAGTGTACAAAATGACCAACACTGTGATTTGACTTCACACCCACTATGATTTGTTTGTCAGCCGAGCTGCGACTCTTTAGAGCCCGATGAGACACACAGGCTCCAGCCGGCAGGAGGTTAAACTGTGGTCACCAGTGATCCTGTGGCCCGGTCACCACTTGCACTGTCCACTTCCTGGATAGGAAGCGGCCACCGACAGAAAAAAAGTGGTCATGATGTTCCGGCTGCTTGATGTATGTCCGTCTGGTATTGAGGGAACAGTGAGGCGGTGATGCAGTCACACAGAGCCTCAGCGTCCACAGCAGGTGGGACATAAAGCTGGATGATTTACCACAGCTTTTACATCTGCTGACAACGCAAACCAGAGCAGCTCTTTACAAGACTTCACTCAAGAAAAAGATCAAAACAGAGTTCAGTGTGCGTGTGAGCGTGCCACTCCACACATCACTCATCACTAATGCTAATGTCGGACTCTGCTCGGGTGGTCCAGGCAGCAAAGAGCTCATAAAGACCAGCTGAAACGTAAGAGCAGCACAATGAAGGAGCTTCACTCAGTGAGTCACCAACACTCGACCAACACATTATCCAGAGCGGGAACACAAATGTTGTTTCACCACTCACACACTTGGAAACATCGAAATGGAAAGGTTATTGCATGTTACCAGGGAGAGACTTAACATCAGTCTTAGTTGTCAGTTGTTAATCTTCAAATGTCCATTTATAACTGGAGACGAGCTCTTTCTAAAACTTCATGGAAATCTCACTGTTTATTGGATTGTTTGGTGTTGCAGTTTTTCATCATGTGTTTTTGGTCTGTGCTGTGTGTCCCTCTGTGTGTCCCTCTGTGTGCCCCTCTTTGTGTGTCCTGCTGTATGTCCCTCTGTGTGTCCCACTGTGTGTCCCTCTTTGTGTCCCTCTGTGCGTCCCGCTGTGTGTCCCTCTGTGTGTCCTGCTGTATGTCCCTCTGTGTGTCCCACTGTGCATCTCTCTGTGTGCCCTACTGTATGTCCCACTGTGCGTCTTGCTGTATGTCCCTCTGTGTGTCCTGCTGTATGTCCCTCTGTGCGTCCTGCTGTATGTCCCTCTGTGTGTCCCACTGTGCGTCTCTCTATGTGCCCTGCTGTATGTCCCTCTGTGCGTCCTGCTGTATGTCCCACTGTGCGTCTTGCTGTATGTCCCTCTGTGTGTCCTACTGTATGTCCTGCTGTGTGTTCTACTGTATGTCCCTCTGTGCGTCCTGCTGTATGTCCCTCTGTGTGTCCCTCTGTGCGTCCTGCTGTGTGTCCCTCTGTGCGTCCTGCTGTGTGTCCTTCTGAGCGTCCTGCTGTATGTCCCTCTGTGCCTCCTGCTATGTGTCCCTCTGTGCGTCCTGCTGTGTGTCCCTCTGTGCACCTTGCTGTGTGTCCCTCTGAGCGTCCTGCTATGTGTCCCTCTGAGCGTCCTGCTGAGTGTCCCTCTGTGCGTATTGCTGTGTGTCCCTCTGTGCGTCCTGCTGTGTGTCCCTCTGTGTGTCCCTCTATGCGTCCTGCTGTGTGTCTCTCTGTGCACCCAGCTGTATGTCCCTCTTTGTGTCCCTCTGTGCATCCTGCTGTGTGTCCCTCTGTGGGTCCTGCTGTATGTCTCTCTGTGTGTCCTGCTGTATGTCCCTCTGTGTGTCCTGCTGTGTGTCCCTCTGTGTGTCCTGCTGTTTGTCCCTGTGTGTGTCCTGCTGTGTGTTCCTCTGATTTTCCCTCTGTATGTCCTGCTGTGTGTCCCTCTGTGAAGGACTTTGTATTTTGCTGAGACAATCAGAAGTCCCTGAGACATAGTGATGTGCAGATCATTGATAGTAGCCCCGCCCTTGACCCTCATGCTGATTGCAGCACTGGATGTCTGAATGTCCATTCTCATGGTGGAGGATGCGTGTTCAGAGTCCGTTTATTATGGTCCAGAAGAAAACAAGCTGTGTGTGATCCTGCTCCTCACCGGAAACTCCCACCACCTCCTCCAAGCTCACATTGTTTTTACACATATTAGTGGAGCACATCCATCAATTCAGCCGACATGTGGTTTCAATGGAAATTTCTGAAGAACAGAAGAAGCTACATTCTTGTCCCTGACCACTTCCCTCAGGCTGTCCCTGTGGGACCCTGCCTGTCCTCAGGCCAACTGGAAGATACAGTCTCTCGTTTGGGTCATCGAGTGTTGCACCAACCCTCATGTTGGCCTTTTGGGTGGGCTATCCACAGGCTTTTTCCATGGAGGCTTTCGGGCCGCGCCCTACTGGGACCCATCGGCTTTTCGGTCACTGCCAGCTCACCCAGAAGCACCCTCCCAAAAGTAACCTTAGATCAGGCAGGGTGCCCAACCATGTAGCTTATGTTGTGGTCATAAAGCTTTATTGGACAGTGCAGGTCTGGTACCGCTCACCTGTCTTCTTCTGAAACCCAAGTTGGAGCTGTCTACCTGTTGTTGTCCACCTGTTGATCTCAGAGGGCACAGCATCTGTTCAGGCAACACAGGGCTCCTCCGAGTGCAGTGAATTTGAAGTGAGATGGTTTTCACTCGTCACTCCCAGATGTTACATCGTTGGCATCTGACCTGAGAATGGATTAACTTCAGCATGATGAATTTAAGTCAATAGGCCATGATTGGTGAACATTTTCTCTTTGGTTAGATCTGAGGGGGAACCTTCCCTCAGATCTGCAGCCAGATGTTATGTCTCCCTTCATGGGGAGACACAGTGTAATCAGAGGAGGTTGTGACGCAGATCATAATTCAAACACACTATTTATGTCTCATATAGAAGATACTTGGAAATGTCACCGTAGACATGCTGCCCCTCGTGGAGCAGCACAGGACTCGAGCATTCCTGGACACACCCAGTCCAGCTGACTGCCTTGGTGGTGTAACGTCCCCTCAGCACTCTGCTGACCTGCTCTGGAGTGGTGAGAGGCAGCAGGTGGGCATTGTCCAGTGTGGATGGAGTGTGAATAGGGGTGCCAAGAGTTGCAGTGGCAGTAAGAGGAGGGAGAACCAAGTCTGTTGTACAAGAGCTCTGCTGAGCCAGGGGTCTTTTCCTTGTTGCAGCCTGTGATGGTCCCTGTCCCATCCCAGCCCTCTCTCATCCTGTTATTTCCCAGCCTCTGCACCAGCTTCCTGCTGGACTCTTTCGCCTGTCTCAGCTTTGAGTTCTCCCTGAAGGTGCCTCAGCTCTGCCCACTCCCTGTTTTGGAATGCCTCCTCTTTCTTTTTGAGGAGGTTCCTGATATCATTGCTTATTTTGGGCCTGTTGTTGGTGAAACAATGCACAGTTTTGGTGGAAACAGTAATGTCCATGGAGAGCTTCGGGTAGTCCTTAGCACAGTGAATTCACCCTTCACTCTTCTCTCTGTGTGGTGCCTGCAGCACACCCCAGTCAGTACCCAAAAAAGCCCTTCAGAGTCTTCCTCTGGAGACCTGGGAGTGTCGGTGTAGTGACTGCAACAGTCACTCAGCTGGGTGAGGGGAGAGATTGCTTAGAACGCACTTCCTGAAAAGTCCAAAAAATTCCTGTTCATAATGGGTGATGTTCCCCTTTACTTATTGCTGGTATGGCAGCTGGCAAGGTACATTATAACAAAATCAAATTGAAGTGCCGATAACAAAAATGGCGAAAGTGGTAAAAACTGCGTCCTCCCACACCCAAGCCAAATAACCTGCTGCATCACCTGTGGCTGCCATTATAAACACACCTGGTACACCTCTCTACTGCCACCCACTGTGCTAAAAATACACACACACACACACACACACACACACACACACACACACACACACACACACACACACACACACACACAC
>JAUESE010000092.1:186175-203982 GCA_032274725.1 Malacoctenus triangulatus
AAAGCTGTTCCCGTCTCATCCCTCTTCCTGGTTTGTTCGGTAGCAAGTTGCATCGTGGTAGGAACACGCCTGTCGGCACAGTGCTCAAGCAGCCGATCAGCACCACCTCCACACCTTCCCGTTCGCAGGTAAGACATGACTGATGGATGCTGTCGCCTCCTCTGTTCCAGGGTATCGTGAAGAGGGATGAGGTCGTGTTCAGGGCAGCGAGACAGCGTGGCATCCCCATCCTCATGGTGACGTCCGGAGGGTACCAGAAGAAAACGGCGCGCATCATCACTGACTCCATCCTCAACTTACAGCGTCAGGGCCTTATCGGCGTTGAGGGGGCAGATGGGGAGGGCGCCTCCTCGCTGGCCAGCCAAATGACATGCAGTGCCGGATCGTCTGGCTCTCAGCAAACTGCGATCTGAGAAAGTCAACACAGCAGTTGTGGGCGTTAACGGTACAGAGGTAACTTTGGATTTACAGTGACTGCTTGTTGAGTGGGGACATCAGTTCATTCTTCACACAGAAATGTTTCACTGGGCTGGTGGTGAAGGGATGCGGTGGAAAAAGGTAAACAACATTTTGGTTACATTCTTACAAGTTAGGAATGAGAATGGAATGATATTTCATAGGGGACTTTTCCACCTGCACCTTTTTCACTTGACTCGACTCTATTTTTGCACCAAGATACATTTTAGCACCTACTTGGCTACAGGTCCAATTGAGCTGAACAGCTTAACAGATCCTAGGCACCTGATTGGAAATGGAGGCACATCAGAAAACATCCATTTACAAAAAAACACCCCATAATATCCAACCTGCCATTTTTTAGAGCCAGCAAAAACAACCACACAGGTTATTTTAAATGTCTGTCAAGTAAGTAAATGAGCCAGCAGCTAAATGATGTCATGCTTATTTCAGTTCTCGCTGTGAGATGCAACATTAATGGAGAATGGAGTTGAGTCAAGCCAAGCAGAGTCAAGTCGGGCCAAAGTTTTGCAACAAAAGAGTGTCTTAAGGGAAAAGCTGGTGATGACAGTGTGGGGCAGACGATCTATGAGGTGTCAGCTTCAGTCAGACCCTGATTGAGGGGTTTTATATTAATATCTATCTTTCATCTCAGGAAATGATATCAGCTGTGACACATTCAGTGTAGTTAATCATCATGTACTTATTCATTGGATTTCACTTTTTAATCCCCTGTTTGTGAACATGAAGGTGATCCGAAATAATTTCTCATGAAAACTTTTATTTTTTTTATCTTCTCTGAAGAAAATGTTTTTTATATTTTAACTGTTTAAATCATTTTTGTTAGATTTTTTTTATTTGGTGTTTTTTTTTGTACTTGCTGTGTTGGAGGCTTTAGGTCTATTTTCGTTTAATTCCTCCTCCCCTTTGACCCGTTTCTGACCTCTGCCTTATAAGTCGGACGTCAGCATAGTTGGTGATTAACTAGTTTATAGACGGTTAAAGTTTAGTTTTACATCCACATACCTTCCAAACTCTGGGTGTGACCTTGTTCGAGTTTTCTGAGACCGGGCAGCACCCTTTTGGGCCGCCGTGTCCCAACAGCCAGTTCTTTTATTCCTGCCAGGTCCTGATGCAGGTTTTTAAGGCGAGACACAAAGAGATTGAGACTGATTTTTCAAGTTGAACACAGGTGTGACAGTTTTACTATTGATAGTCAAAAAGGTTACAAAAGTTAAAGCAAGTGGAGTTTAAAAGCAGAAATCTGTGCAGGAGTCTGATGTGTTCCCCCAAGAGGTCAGCATGCAAAAGCGCCGTTTTTCATTGTTTAGAGACATTATACTATTCTGGTCGGGTCAGAAAGATCCCGCCTTCCCTAACGGATGTATTATCTGTATGTCCATATTTGGTGCAAAATGTATCAAAGTGTCGTCCGTGCAAGTGAGATCTTCAAGGTCGGCATCCTCCCTGTGTGTTGTTCTGCCGTTAAGACACACAGGAGAAACTAACTGTGTTAAAGTTCAAGTACTCTGTTGTTTTGTGAAGCATGTAGGCCAGAAATTCATTCGTGATGAATTTCGCTAACAACCTGCAACAAAAAAAACGCTACTGAAACAAGTCAAGCAAAAGCTCCTGTTCTAATCTTAAGGCTCCATCAGGGGGTTGAACATGCAACCTGCGCGACACAAGAAGTCGAAAGGTTTAAAAAAGACATTTGCAGAATATAGTTTTTACTTTTTGCTCCCTATCAAAATTGGTGTTGCTTAAATTTAAAGGTGAAATATGCTGCAATGTGACTGATCCCACCCAATACAAGTCAAGTTTAACTGTATGCGGCCTTAAACTGAAATGAGTTGGACACCCATGTCTGTGAGACGCCTAAGAGATTCTTCTGCTCTGAAAGTTGTGTACACTATTTCTCTGTTCTGCCTTTCAAAATTTTCCTTTTTCTTTTTTTTTCCACAGTCAAAATTTTTTATTTTAAACTGGCAATGGCCAGTTTTCTCAAATATCTTGAAATTTGTCTTTAATATCAAGTTTTGGGAGTAAGACATGGTAAAATCAAAAAAAGTTTCTTGTCACTATCAAAAAAGAAAAAACTGTTTTATTGAATTCTCTTAGTTTTCTCTTGTATTCTGTTCGTAACAGTCATCATTTCTCTTTAAATTTAGTAACTCAGAATCTCCAGCAACACTTGTACAAATTTACGCCCTGGAGTCCAAGAAACTTTATTGATTTTTCAAAATTGCACGTGCACATTGATGCTGTTGGGAGGACGACGTAGATCTGCTCTGGTTGAGTTTGAGCCAAGCCGAGTCTCGTCAGGTGGCATTAGGTTGTGTTCCGTCAAGTCACAACTGCTGGTCGATCAAGCGCTCCTTCTAGTTTTTACTGTCATCCCATCGTACACACCATGTGTAGCTTTCTTCACAACAACAGACACAGGTAGGTTCCTTGGTACGGGCGTTTATTCAGGTGTGGCCTGGAACAGCTTCTTTTTCACTCTTTATGGCACACACGCTTTACCCTCCACACCATGCATCTCACACCGTGAGAACTGTAACATTCAATTCAACATAGTGCAATGCATCAACAGTTGTACACGTAATCAAGCTGTGCAGCTGTACATGAAAAAAAAGTGCAACGTTTTGTAAACAAGTATTCATGCATAACACTGTACCTCGATGCACTGCATGTCATGAAAAGAGGTTCTTAAAGCCCTTATACGGTGTCCTTTTACTTATGCTTCGCTGTGGCAACTTCCATGAACAGTCCTCATGCGCGTCTGAAATGAAACGCGGAAGCAACATGCGCTTGTAACTCAGTGGTCCGTCTCCTAAAAACGTTGTGATAGAAACTGACCCAGAACTTTAGCTCCACATAACACGAAGGGTATTTAAACACATTTCTAACATTTATGTTCTTATCAAATAAACTATTTATTGATCTATACAATGACAATACAATCAGCACAACAATGTTTATCACCCATGAACTTGGGGGTTATTCAGATTACGGCATTAACACTATGTTTATGTTTCTAAAGATGTTTGATCAGGTTCAGATGCAGAAAAAATGTGCAGAACTGTTCAGAATGAAGAACTGCTATCTGTAATCAGCTGATGCACTTTAGGTCAGTTTTACCTTTCTGGAAATGTTTCTTTGTGAAGCTCCTTTGTCATCACATCATCATATTCAGCACATGAATAATGGTACTTCCATGGATACTTCACATCAGGTAGCTGCACATCAGAGAACTCCGCAAGTCTAAGAATTTACCAAGCATCTAGCAGGTTTCAAAACAGGTTTAATAAGTGATGAGTTAAGCAGCTTTTTTCTGCAGACCACGCCCTCTGCAAGGCTGCCTGTATATGTGAAATAACTCACAATGATTGTTCATTGCATTGACACTGATTTACATTATGAACTAATTGGAGGCTTCAGTCAGTTGCACATAAAAATGAGTGGAAAGCAAAAAGCGGCCAATATGATGAGTTGTTTTGTTGTTTCTTTCAGTTGAAACACTAAATATGTAACTTTGCACTTTCAATGTTACACAATAAAATGTCTGACCAAGCAAAGTGTTGACTGGTGGAGGGGCATAAAGCAGAGGCCTTCACAATGAGGCTTGTGGTGGATGTCAGGCCCGTTTGGTCAGAGGGGCCCCCCTTATGGTGCCGACACATACGGTTTGTGCTGTGGGAGCAGAAAGAACTGCTGAATGTATAAGCCTCAGGATCAGTGCCTCTCCCTGGACAAAACGCCAAACACCTCCTTTTATTGTGAAGGCCCCTGGTTTGTATGTTGTCAAGGTACTGTTGATGCCAGTTTTTGGCTTCACTGTAATGTTTTGACTGATCAAAAATCAGGGAGAAGGTCCACAACATTTTTTCAAGTTGGTATATTGATTTATGGCGTCCGTAGAAAATCATCAAGAGAAACTCGCCCAGATTTCTGAAAAGAAAAGAATAATTACAACAAACTTGACAGTGTTGCCATTCTGAAAACAGCTCCATTTCACAAACTCTACTAACTGTCCTCGTGATAAGCTCGGAAGCGCTGACCATTCTCCTGTTTGTGTACATTGCTGCTGGTCACTCAAAGATCTTCCTGTGAAGTTTCATATGCTTACAAACAATGTGACATTGAACAGAACATTTGTAATGGAATCATTTGTATTTCTTTTATTTTCCTGTGATGACCTCCAATCAGCTGACCCAAACGCTGTGGGTAAGTGAAGACATTTTGGAGTTACCATGAATTTTCAGGGTGTGTTGGATCCGAAAGGCTCTCGGATCATGTCAAGTAAAGGCAAGAAGATGCAGGAGCATGGAGCTGCTGCTGTCCAGCACTGGCAGAGAGGACATCAGACAATACAGGTGCACACTATGTGCTTGTTCTGGCTTATAGCAGTCGTGAGCCGCGGTTACAGGAGTGACTCTGAGTTCATTGCTCACCTTCTCTGCCTGGAGCAGTGGAGAAGGTCAAGGTATCCAAACCGTGAAACGACTCGCTTCATTCTGATCCGTGGTGTTTCGAAAGCAACTTTCATTTTTCTGTGAAACATCATTTTTGACATGACAGACATTTTGAACAGTTGTCTGTAGAGGTGAAGCCACTGTGCACGTCCTGGCCATGACCATGTCCCAGCCGTGACCGCTTCCCCTCCAACAGCAGTGCCAAAAAAATGCAGTTCGAAGCTCCACTGCTTGTTTTGCGTGTTTGTGCACTGCTATGCATCTTTGCACATTAAATCCCAGAATGACCTCCTTTGGTCTTGTCAGTTTTTAAACTAGTAGCAAATGAGGGACTGTGCAAAACTGAATTTCACACAACTTTGCTCATGTTAAAATTTTTTTTTTTACGATTTATAAAAATTAATAATCCATTGAATATTAGTAGTTTACAGTAGACACATAATGCAAGGTTTCTTGTGTTCATACAATAGAATTGACTGAGATCTGTGTCTTTACAAGAAGCCTAAAAAAGTTTTACAGCAAAAGGATTTTAAAGAGAGGAAGATAAAAAAAAAACAGCGATAATATTGAAATCATAAAAGGTAGTTACGTTTTGAATTTCAGTGTGTTACATTTCATCATGACACCTCATAAGTTCTGCATGTTTGGTGCTATATTGAATATCACGTTTACTGACTGCCCACAAGGCTATTGCCATGACAACCCAATATTAGGATCACAGATTATAACTCTGGATCTTAACATGCAGCCGGGAAAGGAATCAGCTGAAACTAAATTAGGAAATGATATTCAGACATCTGCACTAGAAAATCAACACTGCAAGTGAAATGCAATCACACACACACTCACGCTCAGTCACTCACTCACACACACAAAGCATCAGATTTGTCATATGTTGTCTGAAAGCGATCATGTGATCATGTGCTGGGGATACAGGAGGTGTTGGGGCTTGTTCCAAGGAGTAAACAACACTCACTGCCATCAGCATGACAGAGACTGTTACCTCAGACACTATCAAGGCTTGTTGCTTGGGATTCATGGCTTGATAAGAGGAATGCTGTGTTTATTTAGTGAGAGTTACTGACCTTGCTCTTTTATCTTCACTACTTTCTGCTGTTCTTCAAATTATGACAAAATGAAAGTTTTACACAACCAAAACCAATCTGCACATAACTTTTTCATAACTGCACATTTTCCAATAAAAATGGAAATGTAGATTAAAAAATACAATGATTTATAACAAACAATTACAAACTAAGGTGGACCTCTATGGATGAGTCCACTAAAGATGACACATGCCAGTCTGCACCATAGTGAACAATTCTTTATCTTCCTTCTCATGATGTGCAATATTGTGTGTTTCATCACTGCAGTTAAGATTGTTATTGACTGTTGTGCTGCCAGGTTCCGCTTGCACTGCAACATCTCAACTTGTAGTTGTGGCCCCTGACCAGCAGGTGGCCCCATGTAAAGGGGGTAGATTGTGGGAGCTGGGTACGCTCACAACAGCGGATGGCGCGAGCACTCAGACTCCCTTCCTGTGGGTCACAGGAGCACCGTGTGTCAGACAGCAACAATTACGTCTGCAGGAAACGGGAGTAAAGCTTCTGTTACAACAGCTTCCAGTGACTAAAACCTCTCACTCCTGTCCATAGACGTCTCCCATCTGTTCACACCTGTCTTTAAATTTCTGTTTACCCCCCTGTAAAAATAAACATATAATCTCACGATGTTCGTAGTATAAACATAAGGCAACACAAACATGCAATTTTAAAGGTGTGTTATCCTTAAACAGTTCTCTCAGGAAGCGGAAGGACCTGCTGGGATTTACATGAGGCATTGTGTGACTCATTTGAAACTGAGAGGAGTTCATAACAGAGGACAGGAAGCTGCTCCATTTGTGGCTCGCAGGTGGGCTTTACAGTGTACCTCACTGCACTGCAATCAGCAAGAAATCTCAGTGCAAACAACCTTTGGCAGTGACTCAAGTTGTTCCACTGAGGGTTTGTTGAAAAAACAAGATCATGTTCCAAACTAGTGTGTAAAATCTGCCACTTTTTCCTGGATATGAAATTCAGTTCAAACATACTTCTGTATCAATATGACAACATTGCCACCGTTGGGGGCAGGGGGGTATGACATGCATGAGTAACAAGTGTGTGTTCGCCAAGTGAAGATTGGAGAAAAGCTCACTACATGAAGTGCTAAGTGGTGTACATCTACAGCAGTTTCACGAAGAAGACTGAATCCTGATAGTTGGCTAGACGCAAGTAAGAGTCCTGCACTGGATTGGGTACCTGCAGGTACCCAAAAGCAGCTGATTTGCGGGTGTTTTTTTAAACCCTTTTTTTTCTTGGGATCGGATCTTGGTGGGAAAAATAAATTGTGTGCCGGGTCGCGGGTTTTAGATTGACAGATCAAAATTAATACGAAATAATGAATACAATAAAAGAAAAAATTGTGTTATACGCTGGTTGTAAGGCTGTGACAATAAAATAGTTTTTTTTATTTGAGCTAAAAGAATCTTTTCAGTTAGTTGGGTAAACTACAGATAACGCTCTTGGTCATTATTTACTCTCTAAGGATTGCTTCCACTATTTTGCAACGGTCATTGGTTCAGCTGATTAAATGCGTTTCACCATCTAATAACACGATTTGTTATTGGACGGGAGAATCAAAAGGGCTGCCACCGTCTAACACGCCCCACTTCCAAATCAGTCAATAGTTATTTAGGTATTTGAGAAATAAGAGGATAAAACGCCCAAATGTCAGTTTGTGATGTTCCTGAAGTGATGAAACAGAGTGTTTCTCTGATGGATTACTTTTCTCCTCGATGGATTCTTAAACATGTTACGGCTCGTAACTGCTGAAAGTAGCTCAAGTCTGGATAGCAAGTAAGTCTGCTTTTACACATGTAAAGTACCCTTTAAGAGATTCAAAGTTCAAAAGCATTAAAAGTAATAAAAGAGTGGTTTTACAGTCGTATGGGAGAAGAACACAGAGGGTTGATGAATCATGACTGAAGTCAGGCTTTTATTGGGAGAGGTTCCTAATTCAGGTGCGTTTACTCACTGGCACCTTAACTGTAGCAGTATGCTGTTCAATATTCAGACATGACCCAAAATGATTACTTTAAATACGGGTTACGGGTCGGGCTGCGGGTCGTGTTTCAACGGGTCGGATTGGGTTGCGGTAGTAATTGGGCTGAAGTGCGGGTTTGCAGTTCGGCTGCAAGTTAGTACGTCGTCGGATCGGAGCGGATCTTGAAAATTGCACCCCTGCAGGACCCTCATGCAAGTAAACAAGCAACAAGATACAGAGCAAATAATCTTTAACAGATGGCAAAATGTCACTTTACTATAGATGCTGGTGCACAATAACTAGCTCACTTTTCAGGGCAAACACATGAAGGTAAAACAAACAAGGACAAAGAACTCTTCTCTCTGATATATAATACTTTTCTAACATCTACACCCAGTGCATTGTGGGTAAATGGTACACCCATGCAGGTCTGTGTAGGTGACTTGCAGGCCAGAGGTTTTTTGCATGAGCAGAAGTTCCCTGGAGCCTGTGGACCACACAGGGATCTAGCCCGAGCTTTCATCCCTCAAACGGCCAACAGCCGCAGAGATGTGGCACGCTGCCTGGATGCACAGAAAAACAATCAATCAAGTGGCTGGCTGATCACACTGAGAGCATACTGCAGGTTTTTTTACTCAGTGTCTCAAATAAGTGATGAGTTGTACCTTCGCTTTAAAAAAATCTTTTAGGACTCTCCCTCCTGTCTGGGAACTCCTGCAGATTTTTCATAAAGAAAGAAATGAAACTCTTTCATCTGTTGGACTGACCCTTCAGTCACAGATTTATACGAGAAGTGTTTGGAAATTCTGACCTTCAACATCCAGAAACGGTGTAACGTGATGATTTTATGGCAGAGCGAGCGCCAGAGCAATGAGGAGCCACAGCCTGCTCCAGCTTTCTTTGGCCACCACACTGACTGCTATTCGGGAGACTGTTTATGTTTCAATGTGTGGTATTAGCTGACATGTTTGAGAAGGAAGTTCAATGTCAAATCCATCCTGCGAAGGGTGTGTACATGTGGGCAGCCATCGGTTGGATTGCGACAAACTGATGGTTTCAAGCCCTGGTGGGCACCAGCAAAACCCACGGGAGGTTTCAGGTCCTACAGTTTGCAACTGATCAGCTGAGGCTGGTATTCCAGAGGTGTCCATGGAAACTCACTGTGCGCAACTCAGCTTGACTCTGTTTGGTTTTGGTTGTTTGTCATTATAATCGCACAAAGCAAAGAGGTCTGCAACTTGTATGCTGATTGAAACTCAAAGTCACCGAGTTGAAGGACTGACTGCTGATCAGTGACACACAGTGTCAGTGCGCGTGGAGTGTTTTTGGCAGGACTGGACAAGTTCAACTGTTGTGTATAAACAATTCATCCATCAACATCACTCAGTGGCCGATCAGTGGCGTAAAGTAGATTGACATCACGTTTTCAGCTCGATTGGAACCCCGTTTCAAGGAACAACCATGGAACTCTCTGGTGGCTGGTACAATCACCAAGCGGGAAACATATAGAGACCGAGTAGAGTCGAGTAGTTGCTAGCAGAAAAGATCATCAGTGTGAACACAGCTTCAGAAGGAACCCTGTTGTGTTCTCTTGGTTGAAACCTTTTAGCCCTTCTTGTCAGTATTGCTCAAGTTTTTAATGCTGTCTCTTTGTCCCACAGTGGAGGATAAGAACAAGGAGGAGAACTCACCTGCCACTGACGACTGAAGCACAAACAGCACTAATGAACCCGCCACTAAAATACATCTGTTCACTTACAGTTGAGGCCTGATAACTTTTGCATGTGATGTTCTTGTGATCATAGTGCCCACAACGAAGTTCCTTTGTCCTGCTTGCAAAGAAGGAAAAAAACAACAACCAAACAAGAAAAACAAACCAAACCAAAGGCTCCCATCTTTGAAGCTATGTTCGTGGAAGGAGAAACCAACTCTCACAGCTGGAACGCCGAATACGAAAGCGGAGAAGAATGCTGAGTTGTGCAGCTGTTTTCACTCCAACTGTGGTCAGAGCCACCATTGTCCAGATAAACATCTGGAAGCTGAAACACAGGCAACGCTGCTGTGATGGGCTGATGATGGGAACCATGGTCGCAGAACACTGGAGGGTCCCTGTAATGTGCTCGGACACCTTGCACTTGGAACTGCAATGCTCTGCTGCTGCACATCAAGCTGGTTATTTCTTTCACCCACATGGCGACAGTGTAACTTCAGTTTCCTGTAATGTTTTCTATTTTACACACAAATGTAAAAGAACAACATAGATCACATGAGTGTACTGGAACAGCTGAGTTAATCTGATCACTTATCAGATAAAAAACTGTCATTTGATTAAGAAACTCAGATTTACCCGTTTACGCGATTACTTCAAAAATCACAATGTTCCAGAAATATCATGAGAATAAAGACAGGATTCATTTATTTGCATGAAAGCACACAAAACACCAGCACTGATGAAGTCCTGCAGCGAGGGCTCATGGGAAAGGAGGTAAGGTGAGGATTTGATGACCTCACATCCAGTGTGGTGACTTCTCAAATCCTCTTGTTTCCTTTTTTTTGTCAAAAACGACCAGCATCTGTCGACTTTCTTCTGGTGTCTTGGAGACTCTGACCTAAAAAGCTTGTTCACTGTTGGCAGATGTAAAACAATAATCTCACTCCTGATACAAATTATAGTTGAGCAACACTTTGCTAGTATCAGACAGCTGTTTTCTTCAGAAAAAATCATTCTATGGCTCCCAAACAAAGACAATAGTAAGACGGACTTGTAGTAAAGACGGCTGACAACTAGAGCTGCACAATACACGTTTTAACATTCATTACGGTGTATGTGTGCACAATAGTCTCATTGAGGGCCTTGCGATGTAGGAGGCAAGTTTACTCGACACATTCTCATTTAATGTCACTGATGCACACTGCACAGAGCTGTCCACCAATCACAACTGCTTTTAATCAGTTTGCCGTAACTGACGCACACTGCACACAGCGGTCCACCAATCACAACCAGACCACGGCCCAATTCCAATTCTCTTCCTTAATCCTCAATCCTTAACCCTCAACCCTCAACCTTAACCCTGAATCTTAACCCTCAAAACCAAGTGTTAACGGCTAGAAACGGAACACTCATTAAATGCAGATTCGTCCTCATACTGTAGGGGGCAGCATTACGCCAAAGCGGCGTTCAGTCTGTCAAGTCAAAAGAAGAAGAAGCCATAGCAACAGCACCAAAAGATCGTAAAATAAAAATAAACGTTACGCAACAGGGGGTAACTAATCCATAACATGGGCCTGAACTAAGAGAATACGATGTTTTTCGTAATATTTATAACTCCATTAACAAAGAAATGTACATTTGTAGATTGTCATCTTTGCTAACATGTTTATTAACTGTAAAAATGCAATGCATTCTGGGTAACCCTTACTTTTAAGGGAGGTAGCGGAGGATCTCAGTTTTGAGGATTGAAACGCCCGTTCGTTCCTCAAACTCACTCCTCAACTTAACTTCCTAAGAATTGGGACAGCCGTTGCACTTCGCAGGAACGTGCATTTTTGAGGTTCAGGGATAAGGGTGAAGATTGAGAGAGGAATTGGAATGCACCCCACGTCTTGCAAATGGAGTGAGTCGTTGGTAACAACATTGAAAATGAGCAGTGAACTGAAAAAAAAAAAGAAAGAAATTGAGCAATGAACAAGACAAAATCACCGAAAATGAAGACTTGATGCCATAAAGAAAAGCAACGTGAATTATCTGGAATAATTTGGGCTACAAGAAGGATAATATAGACCAAAGGCATGTTCTGTGTTGACAGTACCTTGCACCTGTTGCCACAACAAGAGGTAACACAACTAATTTGTTTGACCGTTTACGTTGGCACCATGCAACTCAGTGTGACGAATGCAAAGCCAGATTTGAATGTCGACCAATACAAATAAACATTTTGGAAATAAAGGACGCTATCACGTTTCACCAAGCTAAAGACATGGTACCAAAGATGGTTTTACAAAAATGATCATCTCACTTGACAAACTGTATGTTATACCATCACCCACTTTTTTTTTCTCAAGTCACCATCCCGGACCTGTACAAGAAATGCAAGGCAGAAATTCCAACAGAGCTGTCAGATTTTGAATATGATGCAGCAACAACGGACTTGTGTTCCGGTCGGACAGCGGAGCCCTACATCAGCCTGACCGTTCACTTCATTAACAAGGAGTTCCAAATTAGAAGTCGCTGTTTGCAGACAGCATATTTCCCAGAAGATCACACAAGTGAGAACATCGCAATGGGGATGAGAGAAGCCATGGCTGCTTTGGTTTTGGAGTAAGATCGCTTCCAATAAGATGTCTGCACGATTCTAACATTCGTACTCATAATGTTAAACACTTGTACACCAATTCTGCTGTCATACATGTAGGGCCATGTCAAACCGAGGTCACACAATAACTGCAACAACGGAAGTGACGGCCACCAACACTGCGTCCGGTGTGTCATTTGACCCTGTAAGGGGTTGGATTCCAACTCACGTTCCCCATTGGCCGAGACACTGCCCTATTGGAGGCGATCGGTAGTGCAGCCCAGGCTTGAACATAGAGGATTCACAACGCCGGGAAGCACATGAGTTACAGCAAGCGACTCCAAGTAAGAGAACTTTTGTGTCTGGGCAGAGACGATTAGCTTTGAGTGAACTGTGTTTTGTGAAACTGTTTGGTGTTTGACTTTGTTCATTAGTGTTAAGGACCGCCAAGTTCATTTTCGTAACTGAAGCCGTTGTCACTGGAAGCTGTGTTGTTTGATCTGCCGAGTAAACATTGAGCTGATAGCTGTGTGTCTTATGTTGATTGCGATATCCTGATTGTGTTCTCGTGAACGTTCCCCGAGCCGCTCTGGAACGTACGTGCTTTTCTCTCTCATTCTCTCTCCCTCTTTATTAATCACACGCGCGCACACACACACACCACCACACCGCTTACACCCGTTGCCTGTGAGCAGCCATCACCGCGCACACAACCCGTGTAGAAGAAATCGTGTTCACAGCAGAGACTTCGTAGTTGTAGAAATGAGAGTTGTATTCACAAGAGTTTGCACTCACAGCTTTTAGATTCGCACTCACATAAAAAAACATTCATAACCCGAACAATTTCTGAGATTAGTGTGGATGACAGCAGAATTTTGTGTGCAAGTGTTTAACATTACGAGTTTGAATATTAGAATCGTGGATAAATCTTTTTGGAAGCGATTTTACTCCATACTTGGGGCCACACATCAAGTCTGCATAACAACATACAGCGCTGCAAACATGGTGAAATCTGCTGTACAGAATGAGTGGACAAGACTGCAGTGTTTTGGCCGCAGACTTCATCTTGCAGTTGATAAGTTAATTTACTGTGCCTACATCACTACTTTGCCTAATATTTTCCAAAGTCATTAGTTTTAAGTTAAATCAGGTGAATGCCTTCAAGTTTCAAAAGCAGTTACCTGTAAGCAGGGATGCAGAACTGGAACTGGAACTGGAACTGGTGGAACCACTTGGTTAAGGTTGGAACCACTAAAAAAAATCACCGGTTCCAGTTCCGGGACCACTGATGAAATGCGGAAATAAGAAGCTGTGAAATCAAATGCAAAAGTGTAGGCAAATGTTTGATTCGAGCTGCCTAATCTTTATTTAGATAGCGGTCACCCTATAGTCAGTGCTCAGGCAGTGCAATGCTCGTACCCGCTGTCTAGCCTGGCAGACTGTAACGAAGCAATGGCGCGTGGCCGGCCGCCATGGTGACATGCCCGGAGCTGGAACCAGAGAAAAACATGGAACCAGAGCCGGAACCGGAACCACTGTGAAGATTGAGTGGTTCCACATCCTTGCTTGCAATCAATTTATTGACTCATTCACTTCAAGTTCGAGCACACATAGGTTAGTGCATAAATGTATTATTTGTGAGATGTCAAACTTATGAGATTCAAGTTTAATTTGAGAATGAATGAGTGTTATATTCATAACATGTAAAGAAAACAACATGTAGGAGTGTTACAGTTCATGTTTAAATACCATAGTTTTACAAGTTATAAAACATGAACATGTTATTTTGCAAAATATGTCAATTAATTAATGTGTACTGTTTTTTACACCATAGAAAATGCAGTCAAACATGGACGTATTGAGCGTGCCATGGGTATCTGCAAGAAGCTTATTGGTCACTTCTCACAGCTGGAAGGCCAGAAATGCTCTTGAAAAAGTCCAGAAGGACCTAACTCTACCAACTCACTCCCTCCTATCAGAATGCCAAATAAGATGAGGCTCTACAGTAGACAAGTGATGACCAATAGGATACTTTAGCAGCAGAAAGCCAAAACTCAGGTCCTATCTGTGAACAAAAAGATGTGCCATTTAATTCTTGGCAAGATGAAGATGTCCTGGAATCCGTCAGTAGGGCACTGGGCCCACTGCTGGACTTTCCTGATGCACTTTTCAGGAGAAGACTATGTTAGTGTTTCCTGTAGGAAGCCTGCTCTTCACCTCTTAAACAACCTAATCCTGATTGTGCAGTAGGAAGACACAAGTCTAACAAAGAAAGTGAAGAATGAGATGTTGAACTATCTTAACAAGAAATATGACGAAGATCTACTCAGGTGCTGCTTGATATAGCATCTTGTTTGGACCCCAGATTTAAGATGGCCTTTGTCAGTGCAGACAAGCCCCAAGTCACTGCCAGAGTGACATCAGAGATGATGGAAACCCAGGAGACACCACACTCCAGCTCTGAGGTCGAACCCAAAGTGGCTGCCACACCACAGAAAAAGAAAGCTAAAAAGTCCTTGCACAGTTTCTTCAAAGAAAAGGGGAGCAGAGCTGCAGAAAAGGGTGATTCATTTCTACCCCTCAAGGATGCTGTGGAAGCAGAGCTTAATAACTACCTGCTAACACCTTCCATAGACAAAGAGGATGATCCACTTGCTTGGAGGAAAATAAACCAAGTGAACTTTCCATGTCTTTCCAAGATTGCATTCATGCAACAAGCTCCCCTTCAGTGAGGCTTTTCAGTACAAGTGGCAACATTGTCACTTTCCCAGGGTTTGTACGGTTATGAAAAACCGGGAAAAGTTATGAAAATTGAAAATGCAGTTTGTAGGTCCTTTAAAAATTCATGAAAAATGACATCTTCTGTAAAGTTTTGGAAAAGTCATTGAAATATTGTGTATATCATATTTTGGATGAGTAAACCATTAAAAATAAACTAGTGTACAATGTGATTAAAATTTAAATTACCACTGGAGTGTAATGTTAATGCCATCGGTGATGCGACAGTTTACATTACCGTAAACAAGCAAAGTGTTCATTGGTTCATTTTATGGCGCTCTCAACTTGATATCAGACAAGGATTTTGATCAGCCTCATGCTCCATTTGACAACAAAATGCCAGGAAAATGTAGCTTTAACAACGAGTGGCTTTTTAAGGACAAATATCAACTGTGGCTACTGAAAGACCCGGACTAAAAACACGCTTTGCTCCAAGTCATTCGATATAAGCAGCACGGGAGAAGCAGGGCTGGTGAGCCACATGAAAGGGAAGAAACACACGGCGGCTGCCAAACGATGCAGAAGCCTCTCAGTCAGAGAGATTTTTAATCCAGGTAACGATGCTGTTTCCTCCGGACCGACACATACGGCCGTTGCCGCGGTGGCTGCAATTCCGACGGCAAGGCAGACGAACCTGGATGCATCTGCAACAACAGAAGTTCTGAAAGCCGAAGTATTGTGGCCATTGAAAGTAATGAATTCCCACTACTCCTACAAATCATCAGAAGATGCAGTTCGTCTTTTCCAGGCAATGTTTCCCGACAGCCAGATTGCTAGGAAGTTTGCATGTGGTGGGAAAAAAAGCAGCTACGTGTGCACATACAGGCTAGCCCCTTATTTTAAGAAGCTAGTACTGAAAGAGTTGACACAACAAACAGCATATGTTGTGTTATTTGACGAAAGTCTTAAACATTTGCAGTCGAAACAAATGGAAATTCATGTTAGACTGTTTGATGGACCAGAGGTAAAAACCAAATACACTGGCTCTGAATTTTTGAGGCACTCATCGGCAGCTGATATAGTTAAAAAAATGAGCAATGTTCTGTCTGAGACAGGGCTGCGCAATCTCTTGCAACTGTCCATGGATGGACCACATGTTAACTGGAAAGTTTTTGAACTGACTCAAAGGGAGATAATAAGCAAGTGGATAGACTCTTTATTCAGTCTATTGATAGCAAATGTCACTGCAGTATGTCAAATGCTAACTATGCAATAAAAATTGGGCATGAGGAATCAAATACCATTTTAATTGTAATGTTTAATGACTTTACTGTAATTATATGCATTCAGTGTGACAAGGTTCAGTAATTTTCCGACAAGTTATTGGTCTTAACTTTCTTAGGCTTAAATTTTACTTGTGACAAATGAGTCACAATGGAATGAAAAAAATTTTTTTTTGAATAATCACTGATTTATTTCATAATACACTGGCCAATCATTTCACCATTTTGTATTGCTATGTTTTATAAACATATTTTGGCTTATCTCTACAGGTCAGCATGGGATTTTCAGCTGAAACCTGTCTGAATCAACTGAAATCTACCAACAAGATGTCAGAGAGTCAAGCACTGGAAATCCAAAAGGAATTCAAGACATTCTTGATTACCATCCTGGGAAAACTGCAGGATAAGAGCCCTGTGTGAGAAGTGTGCAGTGCCTGGACCCCAGGGGCATGGCTGTATCCAAAGAGAAGTCCCTGATTCAGATGAAAAGGGTGCTACAAAACCTTGTTGCAGCCAATCGTGTGGATGAGATGGCCTGTGATGATGTCCTTCGAGAATTCGGAGTTTTCTGATTTTGCCTCTCTCCAAGACAGCTTCAAGGATTTTGATCCCAAAAAAGACAGAGTGGACAGTCTTCTATACAAGTCCATGGAATCACCAGAGCTTTCTCCAATGCATGGAATGTGGTGAAGACGCTTTTAGTGTTTTTCATCATCAAGAAGCTGATTGTTGAGAACTAAAAAGAGGCCTCTCTGGTTGCCCAAAGGCTCATTGTTGGCCATATCCGAGCAGTTGGTGGTATAACTGAAGTACAAATCGCCAAAAAACTGTTGATGTCTGTGTCTGGAGCAAGGCAAAAGTACCACAGCTACCTGGATGACCAAAGGAGAGCTGCTGAACAGAAAAGGGATGGAGAAAAGAGAAAAGCCCTTGCAGATGAGCTGGATGAGCTTAAAAGGAAGAAGACCAGAGCAGAAGAGCGACATTGCTGTGCTGGAGAAGGCAGCTGATAAGTATGCTGAAAAAGCTGAGTCTACTGGGAAACTGACCTCCATCACAAAATCAAACAGTTTGTATGCGGTTCATCACTGTTCCAGCTCCTGTTTGAGGAGTAAAATTTAATTTGTAAAGACAATTTTAATTTATTTTATGTTGTCTGTTACTTTGTAAAAGTACATACAGATACGAGTATATTGCACCAAAGATTTATTCAATATTCATTATTTGCACATTTTGTTTTAAAGCTGCACTATGTAAGTTTTTACTGAAAATATCTTTATAATAGCCTTTTTTATTTGACCCTTTATGGCTAAAGCATCGTTTGATGAGCAGACTGACCCCTCAAACGTTCAGAACCAATACATTCATAAGCCTGTAGGCTATTTACCCCGGGTCCGAACCTCCCGCGCTGTCTGTGGATGTGAAGTCAAGCGCGTTCATGTTGAATGGGTCCAACGTAGTAAACAATCCAAGCGCTATATGGAATATGGACACTCAGA
>JAUESE010000092.1:323244-333400 GCA_032274725.1 Malacoctenus triangulatus
CCCCCCCCCCCCCCCCCCCCCCCCCCCCCCCCCCCCCCCCCCCACCACGATGGACGACCTCGCTCGAACGTCGAAAGGTAAAAGGGTTTCCGCTCCCTGGAACCGAGCTTCAAACGGAACCCGCCTCCTTTGCTCCTCTCGCCTCTCCCTTTGTCTTTCAGCTAGTCGATTATCTAGCTTGACGGCGCTGTCTATTAGTTGGTTCAGTGAAGTACTGTCGTCCCTGAGCGCTAGCTCGTCCTTCACCTCTCCTGCTAACCCCTTGCGAAAGACAGCCTGAAGTGCCTGATCCCCCCACCCGCTCTCAGCTGCTAGGACATGAAAAAGGATAGCGTACTGTGCAACCGGGTCGCTGCCCTGTCAGATTTCTAGCAGTTGACCAACCGCTTGGCAGCCCTGAACGGGGTGGTCAAACACTCGCCTCATCTCCTCCGCAAATACTGGATAGTCTGTGAGAAGCTCGGGGTGCTGGGAGGAGATCGCCAAAGACCAAGCTGCTGCCTGTCCGGTGAGCAGACTTATAACAAAAGCAGTCCGTGCTTGCTGCGTGGCATATGTAGGGGGCTGCTGGCTGAAAACTAGCGAGCATTGATGGAGGAACTGCGCACAGGTACATGGGTCCCCGGCATACCTGGCGGGGATGGGAATGTACGGCTCTCTAGGCGGAGGGGACGGGCTGGCGGCGGGCTCCCCAGGAGGTGGGGAAACAGTGGCACCAGTGGGGGGGTCCAAGCTCTGCTGGAGTGTGGTCAGCTGTCCTGCCAGCTGCGTCACTCCACTGGAGAGGTGCTGGAGCTGTTGGGTAACTTGCTGGAGAACCGTCTCGTGTCTGTGAAGGAGTGCAGCTTGCCCAGAGAGGGCGCGCTGGACTGTGTTAGGATCTGCTGGGTCCATACTGGCCAGAGAATTCTGTCACAGCTTGAGCCACAGTGAGGCAGGACCCAATTGCTGACTCTCATAAGACAGTTTTTTGAACACAAAATGCTGCAGGAGCAGGGTAATCCAAGGAAACAAAAACGCAAAAAAACAAAAATCACCACGAATGGGAAAAACTATCGCTTGCAAAAAACCAAAAACAACCAGGAATCCTCCCTGGGAAACGAGGCACACGAGGAAAAAATCACAGGAGTCACAGAGGATACGAAGCGAGGCAACGTCGGCGCTGGAGGCATGAGCAAACAATTCTCTGGCACCAAGCAGAGTTCAGGGGGAAGCTTATATCAGCAGCCTGAGTCGGGGATGAGGAACAGGTGCGTGACTCCAGAGCAGAGTGCCTCGCTCCGCCTCCAAACAGGTGCACTGCAAGACAGGAGACAATGTCAATACACCACGCCCAGGAGCCTTCATGACATAAAGACCATTTTGGACAAAATAAAAACACCAAACTTAAATCTTAACAATTTTTTTGTATCTTTTTCTTGATTCATTTATCTATTAATTCTACCGTTGTTGCTCCTTGTTCCTCTCAATGACATATGACTTTAATTTAAACATTTGTTATTGAATGATTTCAAACCCTGAAATAATTTTTTACATTTGAATCATGTCCCCTCATGATTGACAATTTAAGTCAGGTTTTTATGAAATTTTATTTACATCATTTCCATATGTCTTTTGGAAAAATGACCTTGGTCATAATGTGGCCCCCTGGTGGTAAAGAAGTTCATATTGTGGGCTGCACAGTGATGAAAGGTGACCTCCTGTAATGTCTGGCATTCCACCAGCTATGGAACACACCTTTACATGAAATAATTGCCTCCATATATTCCAACTGACTCATATGAAAGGACACACACCGACTAGCTAAAATGTACCACAACCACGATCACCGCATAAACATATCCCCCATGGCACGCAAGAGTAATATAGCTGGTAATGTACAGTATGTGCTAGTGCTACTTGCTGGCATCGAGTACGAGTGGTACATGCTACTTCTGAGCATTGGCGCTATGTGCTCGCTGCTACCACAACTTGCTAGTGCTGCTGTACATTTTAGCCTTACTTGCAACAGCTACTTACCACTTGTGTATTCTTGTTGCATGTTCCAATACACTGCTGACACTATGTTATGTTATGCTGTAACCACTAGCAGGAATCCAGAAGAAGCCCAACAACTCATGGCATCAACAAAACCTCTGATTGGCTAATACGACTGCGACTTGTTGTCTTCCACAACATGTCATTAGGTATTTTTAATTCCATTACAGGAAAGTGGGAAGACATCATTTTATCTTGGTGCAGTCTTCAGAATCACATGTTCATGTTTTTAAAAAAAAATCAAGTTTCTTGCAAATTCTCGATATTTTATTTTCAAAAAAAAATGCTGACCCTTGTAAAAAAAAAAATAAAAAAAACTGACCACAGCATCATTTGGGCCAAACGTTCAACCTGAAGCAGAGCTTATGAGCCTGAAGCTGCACCATGTCCCAGAGTTGAAATGTAATATCAATGTTGACTTGTTTATCTTACACAGTCCTCCTGTTATGCCAGGTTTGCCTCAAGGCAACTGAACCTCCAGGGCCTCCGTCTATCCCGCTGCATGGCCCACTCTGATTTACTGTACAGTGGTGCAGGCTGGAAAAGTACAGGGAGTTTTTAAAAGGGGAAACAGGTGATTGGCTGGTGTCCTCTCTGCATCCAAACTAAAATTAGGGCAAGTAACAGCATCCTGGATCAGCTGTAAGGCAGTAATATCATCCGGGGAGTGTTTCACCTGATTCTTCTGGCTGTTTTTCAGGCAGCAGTGCTGAGCTCTGGGTTTTCAGAGAAAACATGAGGATACACCAGCAATACATCTGGCAGTAAACTGGATAATGTTAACTTAATGTTTCTATTCCAGTGATGGTCCACAAGAACCTTTATTGCTTTTACTTTTCAGTCAGATGGAACAATCCATCAGTCTTCTATAGCAGTCTCCTAAAAATCCATTCCTTTTTTCAATTACTTTCAAGAATACCACTGGTAAATATAGATAATTTATCCTTAACTAACTGCTACATGTTTAGCTTTAATGTGATATTGAATACTTGAATTGTTTCACATTAAAAAAAAAAAAAGCCAATCATGCACTTACCTGCACTTTTATCCTTGCTTCCATCTTAATGGTCCTAAAACAGAAATTTTTAGTTTCGGTTTGTCACTTGAAAAATTTTTCAATGCTTCATCTTTAAGTTTGTCATCATCATGCCACAATCTTGAAGCCACCTCTGATGTTTTGTTGGCTGATGTGACTGTGAAGGTGCGGCGACATGTTTGGAACAGACAGTAACTTGCGCACAACAGCTGAAACATGTTCTTTTGGCTCCTCTGCTGGTAAAAAATCTGAATTGACTCATTAAATCCTCCCAAACGAATCTCCAAAGACATTGCCTCACATAAACTGTGAAGCAGTTTATTTACTTCAGATAGTTCGTTATCCAAGTTGTAATGTAACATATTGACTTTTTTTTACCATTAAAAATCAAATGTAACTAGTTTGAAAAGGCTGTTTCTATTACTTTTACTTGGATCAATGAGGTCTGTCCTGTTGTTTAATCGTCTGTGTCATTAAACTGTTTCTGTTCCATATTTGCTGAGCTGTCAGCACTGTGTGGTTGTTCAGTCGGGTGATTGATTCACTCACAAATACTGTACATGAGTCACTCGAAGGAAGATGCTCTATAATCAGGCTGTGACTACAATTCTGTAGAATTTAGGACCTAATAACACCAGCAAGAAGCAGCGAAGAAAAAAAAGTTGGAGGGAAGAAACATATTTCCTCTGTGGCAATGACTTTTGCTAATGGTAAAGTATTTAAGAATATTTAATTAAACCTTGGGCGAATATTTATTATTCTTTCATTGACTAACATGCAGTTGGACATTTCCTACATATTTACTTAGGAGAAAAGACAAAAGGTAACTAGTCAAAACAAAAAGTGGTTGTGTTTTTTAGATTAGGTGTCAATATTCAGGGAATAATGTAATAACAGACAATGAATAATGTAATTAATGTGCAGTAAAATATCTTCCTTTTTGGAACTAGTGAAATACTCTGATAGAAAAACATGGTTTCTGTCTCACTGCAGAAAAACTTGGCTTCCTCTGAAATATCAGGATAAAACACTCCAATAAACTCATTTGTGTTTCTATCTTATGGAGTAAAAATAACACCTGGAAGAGGAGCTGGTCCAGAGTCAGGAAGGTGACCTGATTTTCTCCTCACACATTCCTGCAGCGTTGCAATGCGACAAGCCGTTGTACAAACCACAGATTGATGTTTCTGTTTGATACAGTTTTATTATTTTGTTTGCTTATTCAGGTTGCAGGTTCTAACCTCATTCCTGCCTTTGTGAATGGATTTCTTTTTAAACTGAATAATGACAATGAAAAGAAATAGACAAAAACAATGATGCTGAAATGAGTAGGAGAGGCAGTTTGTCCCCAACAACCAGATGTCGTTCTGTGTGATCAGCAGCGGGGGACATTTGCTCACGTTACTGACAGTTTATTTCTCAGTTTGAAGCTAAAATACGTCGGGGGCAAAAAGCAAAAAAAAACAAAAAACAAAAGCAATCAAACTCCAAATTGCTCATTTTTCTTCACTCCTTTTCACTTAAAATAAATGCAGGTCGGCTTTCTTTAATTCAGCTTTTTTTACCCAAATCTCTCATGTGTTATCTTAGATTCCAGATTCACTTTGAAGTTTTCAATTTGAGCAAACGGTTCAATTGTTTCAGATTCTAAAAAGTAAAGAGGTACAGAGATACTCTGAGAACTGAACGTGTGTTTGGTTACAGTCATCATGATGGAAACGAAGCAACATCGAAGCAACACAGCTCATGAGGAACCATAATTCACAACACTCCAGGAGGTGTTTGTAGTGGTTTGACCACCCTGATGAGGCTTTCCTCATTATCAGTGGCTTCATTATTCACTTTTGAGACATGTGTCTGCTGCAAAGGATTGTTTCTCACAAAGTGATGTCTTTCAGGCTGTTTTTTCAAACTCTCTCTATGTGACCATTGTCACCATAAAAAGCAGGCGGTTACCTGCAGTCTGCCTATTTAGTCTGAGATTCACATCAAATGTAAAATCAAATGATACCAATGTGGTAGAAAATGATTTAATTTATTCAAGAAAAATGAGGAATAACACCCAAATATCTCAATGAATGACAGCATGATATCAAAGACCTAAAAGATTGAAATTTGTGCAGAAGGGAAACTGAGTACAGCAGTGGACTTAACTAAGGCCAGCACAAAAAAACAACAAAAAACTGAAGGGATATCATGAACAGATGGAAGGTGTGCTTCATTAAAGTCCACTTCAGGTGCAGCAAGTCAGTCGGAACGGATAAAGTCAGCTTCTATATTGCGATTCACCACCGTCATCATGATACCACAAGATTGTTCGCTGGCTAATGTGAGTGCAGGACAGCGAATGTAATCATAAAAAGTATTAAGTATACGCGATAACTAAACTTCAATGTCTGTGTAAGGAAACAGAATGTATATGAGTTCCAAAAAAAAAAACAAATGAAGACTGAACTTGAAGCGAGGCACAGATTGGACCTCGACTTGGAGACAGAACCAGAAACAGTGAGGCTCCACGCGACACTCCAGAGGGAAAACTAAACAAGACATTAAACACAAGGCACAAGTGTCACCCAGTAATGGTGGGATCCTTTAGACTTGAGTAGTTGGTCTGAGTGTGTGGAAAGTTGGAGAGTCAGGAGAAGGTGATTACTGGATAAAAAGGAAGTCCTGAGGGTGGAGCTGCCGCAGAGCTGCTCCTGTGCAGTGAGATCATGACGAAGGGCGGCCACGGCGCATAGTGCCCGTCAGTGCCTCAACACTCACCATGGCAAATGCCTGGAAAACACACAGGAAAAAATGGTGACCAAACATCTACTGGAGAAATATTAGGATTATTGTGGAAAATGGAGTGATTTGATATTGAGTAGGTGGACCAGTTTCATTCACACACAATAACCTTCTAACTAATTACATTTTCAAAGTTTCATTTGTTTAGGAGCAAAAAAAGCTAAAAAAGAGTGTAAATAATTAACTAAAAAGAAATCTATCAAATGAAATTTAGGGTGGGGGGCGATGATGATTCTTTTATATTTCTGAAATGATTTAACCGGCCCCAACCCCCCACCCCCCCACCCCCGAAGAAAATTCCTGGTCTTCCTGACGATTAATTGACCAATGAGGGGTATACAAGAAGATAATGACTGTCCGAGTACAGATGGCTTATTTATTACGGCTAATTTGTTTAAAAAATAAGAACACCCCTCTTGTGGTGAAAATGGTTATTACAAAATGAAATACATCAAAAACAGCTTGTGAGCACTCCAACTTCTGTTGATTGACAGCCGATGATGATGATCCCATTTTAGCAGTTCGCTTTGACTAGCAGTGTCAACTGAAAAATTGGATAGTTAAGAGTTAATCAGTCACAAGTAGTGACAGATTGATTTGCAGCGATTGGCAGATTAATCTTGATATGTAACAGTATGAAGAAATACATGAAAGTAGCTGAAACAAATCTTAAGTTGGATATTTATTCGACAGTAAAAAAATGACAAACTGCTGAAACACAGTTCTGTCCTGCATTGCATTGTTGAAACATGTTCTTAATCGCCAAAGAGAATATTTCAATCTCCTAATTTGCATGATCAACGATAATTTTTGGTCATTTCTCATATATTTTTCTCGCTTGTCTTCCTACAGGGTGCTGACGCACTCATGGCTATTGCTTACGGTACTGTCACCCCGCCAGGCCTGCTTTCCCAGCAGTACCCGCCGCCCCTGCTGCCCAAACCGGGCAAAGACAATCTTCGGCTCCAGAAACTCCTCAAAAGGACCGCTAAGAAAAAGGCCTCCGCTCAGGCGTCCCAGTCCACTGCACCCTTCCGCTCTAGCCTCTCCCCAGTGAACGAAGCCAGCCCGGACCTCGAGCGCAGCGACAACTCCACCCCTCCGCGGACCCCGGAGACACCGTTCACTCTCTATGGGATCCAGCAGGCCCCGAGGTTCACAGTCAGGCCGCTGTATCAACATGTGGCCTCTCCATACCCACAGCGTGCAGCTTTTGGCAGGCCAGCCTCGGTATCGCCCCAGCTGGGGGCAGCTCCTTCATACGCCTACAAACAAGAGGTCACCACATTTTCTTCACTCTCTGTCACTGGACAGGTTGACCAGCTGGGGGCACTCACAGTGTCCCTGCCTGTTTCGTCACGACTTGAAGCGACATTACCAGCTGCCGAGTTAAAAAAGCCAACCCCTGGCACATTTGGTGAATCTCATGCTGGACTCAAACCTTCAGTGGGTGGAGGAAGCCTCCAGTCAAAACCCAGGAGTCCAGGTCCAACCCCATATTCAGCAGTAGGGGGCCATGCTGCAGTTCGACCCCTCATCGTGTTGGCTCCAATGGTCAAATCTAAGAGTCCACGTCCAACTTTCAAAGCAACCGAGCCTTCAAGGTCACCCAAACCAATGTTTGATGTTCCTCAAATTAGGCTGTACACAGCAAGCACATCCTATTATGAGACGTCAAGGACACCACCCGTGTACGACACAGCTGCATTAACTGCTATTGGCAGCATGGTGCCTCGAAGTAAAACACCAACTGAAACGCTACCAGATTTAACAATGTCTGAGAATGGAAAAGGTACAACACCAACAACTCAGCCTCCTGCATCTGGCACAGAACCTCAGAGAAAAACACCAACATTAAATACTGCATCAGGCACAGCGTCAAAGGTGGACACCGTGATTTCCTCAGTGGACATCAAACACGCAACCCCAATGTCAGAAATCAAGGTGACCACTCCACCATCTGATGTGAAAAGGGCCACCCCAACATCAGAAATCAAAAGAACCACCCCCACTGCTGAAATCAAGAGAGCAACCCCAACACAAGAGATCAAAAAAGCAACTCCAACACCCGTAATCAGAGTTAAAACGCCCACTTATGAAATGTCAAGAATTTCAACAGGGCGACCCAGGACTCCTGCTCGAGCTCCAACACCAGCTTTTGAAGTCTCCAGGCCGAATCCTCTCCTATTTGCAGTGACACCGACACCAGTCGAGCTGGAGAGATCAAGCACATCCCAAGCAGTTTCTGCTGCCACCAGTTTATCTGTTTCCCAAAGTGTAAAGACCACAGAGCCTGCTGAAGCGCAACTGAATGGGGACATTCACTCAGATATGGCACCCGCAGCTAAACCAGCACAAGAAAGCATTGTCACACCAAAGCTAGAGTCCGAACCGACAAAAGATATGGTCCCACTAGCTGCAGTAGGCTCTCTAACTCCTACACCTAAACCAACCCCAGTAGTGAGTGGTTATCAGAGGCCAAAGACTCCAACATTTGAAGCAACCCGACTTCTGAGCACATCGCCTGGTTATAAAAGACCAAAGACACCAACATATGGGACACCGCGTTCCGGTGTATCACCTGTAGCCTTTCAAAGACCTAAAACGCCAACCCAAACGTCTCAAAAGTCGAGCTACCGTGGACTGACACCAGCTGAGTACGCCGCCTACGGTGGTATCAAAACCTACTCACCAGCATTTGGTATTGCAAGTGCAACTCCAGAGGAGGTTAAACCAAATACTGAGGGGTTAGTAGAAGCTAAAACCCCTAGTGAAGGACCATCTGTGAAGGGCCAAGCTGCACTAGGCGAATCTAAAGCTGGAGAACTCTCCAAAGATGTAAATAAACTCCAAAAGAAAGATGAGAAGGTAGCTTCAATCCCCACCATTGTTGTTTCACAGGCGTCTGAGTTCTTGGGGACAACACAAGAAACAGCAACAGTCTCTCATCAAGTCACAGCACAACAAAAAACAACAGTGATTGAAGAAAAAGCTGAACCTCCAACCACAGTGGGGAAAACCTCTGACAAACAGAGGGTGCAAACACCTGACAAAGAAACCGAAGCAAACCTCCCTGAGGCGAAGCATCCTGTGCCCAAAGCTGGAGACCAGGATCCCTTACAGGCAGTAAAGAAACTTTTTGGCAAGGATAAAGTCCAGTCACCTGAGCAGAAGCCTCAGACAGAGCCAAAATCGGTCTCAAAACAGCCGGAGCCAGTGAAGCCAGTTGCTGCCACCCAAACTAAATCAAAAGCAAGCCCGACAGCATCCGCACTGCCAGTGAACGCACCTGCTGCTGAAAGAACAGAGGGCAAAATAAAAGGAAAGGAAAAGCAAACAGAAGCAGCGCCAACAGTCCAGTCTGTGCCTGAGAAAAAGGAGGGTGAGGGTGCCCTCCCCACCCCTGAGCCCCTTCTCAAAGTCTTACAGAAACCGAAGGGAGTGAAAACTAAAGCAAGCGGTTGGTCCCGTCTCAAGAAGCACATGGTGGTGGAGCAGGAGGAGCCTAAATTTCCGGAACCTGGCCCTCATACGGAGGCCAGTGGACGGGACCAGACCGAGACGAAAAGGCAAGTTGAGAATAGCGGCGAGACGCCCGGTGCCCAGGATGAGCGCCCGACCAGCGACTCTCCCAAGGCGACCAAGATGTGGGACGCCGTCCTCTTCCAGATGTTCTCCTCCAAAGAGAACATATTGCACCAGATTGAGCTGAACAAAAGCGAGGAGGAGAAGAGCACACAGCAGCAAGCATCGGAGGACGTGAAAGAAATCCCGTCCTTCGCCTACCGGCTACCGGTGCTGCTGTTCAGTCCAAAGTTTGATGCGAAAAGGCTGAAAGAGGCGGCGTCACGGCCGGTCAGCAAGATTTCCACCGTGTTCGAAATGGGTCTGATCGGGCGCAAAGGTAAAGAAGAGGAACCAAAAGACTTTAACAGAACAGCAAGAGGGTTCGCTGCTAGTTAAGCTACGGAATGTGAAAATGCCTAGAAAAAAATGTTACGAAAAGAAAACAAACAAAAAAAATCCATCAAAAAATATTTCATGATCTTTGTTTTGTGTACAGTTGCAGAAATCTTAGCCAAAGAAATACTTTACAGATCCGAGGTCTTAGTCTCTGTGTGAACGAATGATGTTTTCTGTAGCAGTGAAGCAGCGATGAAGGAAAAACTCGGCCTGAACTTTATACTTGACAAATACTTCGTGTGACTGGTTATCCGGAAGTTGTGTGTGTGTGTGTGTGTGTGTGTGTGTGTGTGTGTGTGTGTGTGTGTGTGTGTGTGTGTGTGTGTGTGT
>JAUESE010000092.1:355587-369457 GCA_032274725.1 Malacoctenus triangulatus
CCCCCCCCCCCCCCCCCCCCCCCCGCCGCACAACAATATACCACGCAAACTATCATAGTCCTCCATCAACAACAGAATGTTGGTGAATTGAACACTTCAGGAAATAGCAGGACATTGTCATCTCCAAAATGTTCTCTTTACAGACACTTCAGACAATAAACATGGTGGCCAGTGCGACACAATGCTTTGCAACTACTTCCAACATGAAATAGTAAAATTTCTTTCCTTTAACATTTGCTACTTTGTTAATTCAGCACTCTGTTTATTTTCTATTATCATAGAAAAACACAATGCAAAGGTATTTGTTTGCTGTGGCATTTTGTTTTTATCAACAAATATGTATATTTTCCAACAAAAAAATGTGTCTAATAACTGTATTTTTTTTCTCAATGTCTAATTTTAACCAAACGACAAAATTGTAGGACTTCCAAAGCTGTTTGTGACGCACCTGCAGCTCCTGCATGTTCCTGGGCATGGACAGAGAGGGGCAGCTCTCTGCCATGTACTTGCTTCTCTCTTGCTCGCGCTCCCTCTCCTCCTCCTCCAGTAACCCTTTGGCAATGGAAAGCATCAAACTCTGCCAGAACAAATAATGCTCGATATCAGAACCACACCATAAACATGTGGGCAGCGTGTTGGTTCAAAAAATTTAACCCAACACATATGGAGAGGTTCTGACCTGTAAATAAGAGTTGTGCAAGGATTTATGTCCATATTTATCCTTCAGAGGACTTAGTTTTCATGAGACTACAGGTCATAATAGAAAGCCAATTGGAAGCATTGTTCCCTAGACTTCATGAGGTACTGTATAAGTAAGAATGAAAGGGTATATATTGTAGGGTTTAAACCACAAGGTGCACAGGGGAGGATGGATGGATGGATGATCCGGGACACAGGGGGTTTTGTTCCAGAGGCCACAAAGAGAGTCTGGTGCAGAAGAATTGACATTGATTTTACCTCAAATAACATTGTACAGAAGTTGTGTGAAGCCAGGTTACAATGTTTCATGTCAAGAAAAAATTCCAGTTGTCCACAATTAGATAACCAATTAAAAAACTTCTCATGGTGTGTCGAAAGGAGTTCAGGGACAAAGCAGGTGAATATATAAGGTTATAAGGCCCTGTGAAAATCAACAGGGCCTCATAACCAAGTTATGGCTTGTGCCATCTACAAGCACAAGCAAGAACGTTCTGGGCTATTCCCTAAATGAGCTCATTTCTGCAGAGTTTGCATGTTGTTCCTTTGTGAGCATGTTTTTCACTGGTTTTCCCCCTATGGTCCCAAACATGTGCGAGGTCACTCGGTGTCTCTAAATTGTCCAAAGTTGAGTATGTGATGGGCTGGCGACCTGCAGCCTGCCGTCACCAAATGTCAGCTGGACTGGACTTCAGCACTGTGCCATGGAAAAGCTGTATAAAAGGTAATTGGGAGGATCAGCTGGCAGGTGGATGGGTGGGTTAGTGGGTGGATGTATGAATGGAAGCACACCACCCTGTTCAATCATGTGAGTGTCAATAGTTGTGGAGATGGGAAATAGGTTTCCACTAAAAGACAAAAATCTATTCACTTTGAGATGATGCTTCCGACTTGAAGACATCTTTTTCCTGCATAGAGAAAACACATATTTAACACCAACTCAGAAACAAGAGAAATTTTTTACTTTGCTCAGCGTGCTGAACATTTTTGAGCTCGCTGTGGATACAAGGACAGAGAACACTCACTCTGACATGTTGGCAGGGGTCTTGCTTTAAAACCCTGCAAGAAAAACACAAGCATCTCTGAATCATCAATAATCCAAAGTGGATGAACAAAGACTGAAGAACGCATTGAATATTTTTCCCTAAATGTCTTCAGACACTCAACACAAAGAAGCTGATAAACTTTTGAGGAACACAAGAATGTTCCGTGTAGTATTTTGGAAATAATGACTCCACTTAAAAGAAACACAACGCTGACATGTGCATCAGCAGCTCTCCTTAAGGAGAAGCCTCTCAGTCTAAAATAAGACAAGGATCTGGGGTCCAGTTGTCTCCCACTGGGTATCCTTGTCATGAAAGGTCTTTCTTCTGGAAGATTATCAGAAAACATCTGATACCTCCTCTGTTGGCACAAGCATCTCAGACATGGCTGAGCCCTTTACCACCTCCTCTGAAAATAGAAGCAATCCAGAACGACAATCGATTGTTTTACATGAATGCTTCTTTTCTCACCGAAATAAGGGTTTGGATTCAAGTTCATATCTGACTAACCCAAACTGAAGGATGGGTGGAAAACGAGTTGACTCAGTCTGTAATGTCTGTCCTGGTCTCCATCTCTCACTTGACCATATTGAGAGACATTGGTGACCACAACTTGTTTGCTTGAAAGCCATTCATATGTGAGTGTAGGGTTCCAGCGAAACCCTTTTGCAGAAGACACAACATTGTGCAGGTCAAAAAAAGCAGCAAGTTTTACTAATATCAGTTCTAAGAGAAAAGAGTTGCTACTAATCTGTAGGTTGGAGCATAACAACTGTGTGAAAATGAAAACATACACTTGCCAGGTAATAAATTAGGTACATTGTATAGGATTTACCTGACCCAACCATCATGTAATGTGAAGCAAATCGAGTGGTTCTGATGATGAACCTCGATTAAAAAGAGACTGTGATGTAAATTAACTCTTTGACCTGGGGATCCTTTTGTTTTTTTGATAAAGTTCAATAATTTTTACTGCCATTTTCTAAATCACTGTATCTTAAATACATCAAATCAAAGCCAAGAGTTGAAGGGTACTTAATAAAAAAGATGTTTGATTTGTGTTACTCAAAACATAAAAATGCGTTCAGTGCTTATGAGACAAATGATTTAGCCAGCAATAACACGTTTTTGTCAAATGGAACATATGTGCCAAAAGTCAGGGAGTAACACAAAGGCCACCAGACTTATCGAGGTGCTCAAACGTAGTTCAAACAAAAACAGAATCAAACTGCAAACTAAATAATGGACAAACTACATCTTTCTGTGTCTTTATTTGTTCCCCTGAGGAAAAATACACTTTCCCATTTCAACATCATCAGGATGAGGTAAAAGAATCAAACATGCCACCAAGGGCCAAAAACCACCCAACAGGGGGGTCTAATTGAGGGGTCCCACAGGATGAACTCACAGAACTGAAATTACTCCTACCTAAATGAATCATTTAAATGAAAAAGTAACTGCTTTTTGTCCCTGGAGGGTCCAACTGCTTCACTGAGAGCAGCCTACATGCTCCAACACTGAAACTTAGAACTCAGCAGCAAATGCCAGGAATGAACATCTAATGGTGTGGTGACAGCGAGCTGTCCAATAGCTCGCAAAATAGCATTAGTATGAAAGCTACACGAGTAGTGAGTGATTGCGGAAGAAATAAAGTAGAAAGATTATAGTGCTGTTTCACTGGTCTGGCCACTCAGAGATCTACATGGGTTCTATGTTATATTGTTGTTGCTCATCTAAAATCACTTTAACATCCCTGACATAAAGGTCAAACGGTAAAGTTTCATTACTCATATCTGTAGATTGTTAGTTTGTAGTCGTAGTATTTGTTTTCCATTCAGCAAAAAATGTCTGGATTTTGTTTATCTGTGTTTTTTGTCTTTTTTTTCTTGTTGCCTCTGGGGAATCTTCAGACCCCTATGCTGATCTCTGATCTTCAATCTCCTATTTTAAAAAAAAGCCATTTTCTGGTCGACAGAAGTCTTCAAAAAACTAGAGATGTCCCAGTCCTCGGACCACAGTCAAGTGGTCAAGGTTTTCACTAAAATCTGCCAATTTAATTTTGACAATACAAACCAGGAAATGCTTTGGACCCACCCTGCAATCTGTTGTACCTCCCTAATGGGCTCCTAATCCCAAGGTTAGGAGCCATGGTTCAAAATAATCACTCAATAGGTGGTACAAATTAAAGTACCGGCTTGATTGTGAGAATAATCCTAAACAAAGGCAAATAAAGAAAAAATATATATATTTGCATCATTGTTATTAATTTGCCTTAATATCAAACAACACTGATAATTCTTTCCACTTCATATTCTTCCAAAAACGCAAAAGAAATATTCTTTTTTTTTTCCCTCAAATAGATTCCTTCTTTCTAAGATACTGACATGCTGCACTGCATTTAAATCCAATTCTTGTTGCAAAAAGGCATTTTAAAGCTGCAACATGAGGAAGACAAGATTGAATGCATCATACGTTAAATGTCCTGATTGTGTAACAAAATTGCACATAGGGACATTCATTGTAAATGCTACTTAAGTCCATGCATGAGGCAAGTTGTCTCCTGAACCGTTTCCCCTGGGTGTCCCAAATAATGGACTTTATTTTGGAAACATCTCAGTGAAACACACAAAAGTAAAAGCCTTGAAAATAACAGCAATGGGAAGTGTTCCAGGTGTTGTAGATTCTAGAAAGTGTCTCAATGTCTTTTCTTTGTCATGTGCAGATCTAAACATGAAGACGTTGGACCGTGCGAAGCCTTTGCTGTCGGTTCTGGACGCCCAGTCTGGGAGGCTAAGGTGTAAATCCTTTTGCAAAGTTGTTACGCCTATTAACTCCTTAATCCATTTTTCCAATATATATGTTACAGCAATTTTACTGCAAAAAAAACTGCAGCATCTCAGTATGAAGCATGAAATTTTTTCCAGAGCAGTAGAGCGGCTTAGTCAGCAGCTCAACCTGAACCGTGACGCCTCTCGTCAGTCATGACACAGCGACAAGCACTGGGACTATCGCTTTCAGACTCTGGGGTCCCTTCACTCAAACATATGGTCACACTGCACTTCTTTAATCCTGAAGTTAAACATGCCAGCATCCAAGAAACTCCTCAAACGATATCACCACCTCCATCAGTGGACCATTTAGACAAAAGTACAAGAAAAATCTTGAAGTCATTGTCCAAGAGCTGTCAGAAGCAGAAAGGGCTGTGCTCCTAAAAAGATGCATGTAACTAACAGGCAGTGGCTTAAAAATAAGGGTTTCTTACCTTTGTGGACAAAGATGGAGACAGTAAGGAGCAACAGATTTGGATAGCAGCTCAGTTTCTGCGATTTTAGCGTAGTATATATTGGATTCCCAAAGGCAAAAACTAACCCTTCTTTCTCCTTATGGAAGTTGATTTTCTCTCTGACCAATGGTCTCAACAGCACCTGAAACATTATCTCTGACCTCCCCTCCCCGATGGGAGGAGAGTCCGACTATCGGAAATAACCCTCTTGTGCTGAGACAGTTGAACCGATTCCATTCTTCCTTCTTTAACCCTTGAAAAAACAAGTCAAGAAAACAAGTTGTAAAAATAAAGACATATCTTTAAGGTGGGACACAATCAGGCGTGTTGTCAGATGTAAAGTTGATACAGTCACTTGGTGGAGGAGCAGCAGAGCCTGAGGCAGGATCCAAGAGGCTGAGAGCAATAGTGATGAAAGGTAAGGAGGCAGCAGGTGTGAGGGCAGAGTGAAGTTTCTGGACAGCCACGAATGACTCACTGGATGGATGCTATGGAAAAGCTCCCAATACCAGCAGCTGGCCAATGACACAGAGGAGAGGCAGAAGGAACCTTTGCAAACCCCATGACAATAGAAATCTGAAAGTCTCCCCCCCAAAAAAGTCCTCTTTATATTATATAAAACATATCTTCATATCTTCTTTGACAAGCTTCCGAGATATTATCAAGTGGACAAGTGGTTCATCCAATCACTTGACGAGCAGTTTTACAACACTTCTGCCCTAGCTGCTACCATTTTTCTATGAATGGAAAGTATCTGATCCACCAGGTGAAAGGTAAGTACTATTTGTAGACACTAAGACTTTGAGGCTGAGCCAGTTTGATCAGGAAATGATTCTCTACACTGAAGGGTAAAACACAAACACAGTGGTATCCAAGAAGACCCCAAAAAGCTGAACCCAGAAACTTCTCCAGTCAGAAATGATTGGAATGAAGAATGCTGACATTAATTCATTGAGGAATTCTTGAGATATCAAGTGCCCAAGAATTAAAGGTGCAAAGATGGATAACTGAAAAACATAATGACCCCAAAGGATGAATCAGCTGTTATCAGCCAGAGAAACACTGTGCGCACTGAATAAACAGCAAAACCAAAGAACGGGTCAACCTTTAGCAAAGACTTCTCTAAATTTTCCTTTTCTTCGTTTGACCAAACCAGAACTTTGACCGAAATCGTAAGATCACCAATGCACTTTTTACTGACAGAAGTTTGCCGAAGTGTTTTCGCCATCTGAGGATGATCTCAAGTGTATGATCAGACCTTCTGGTGGGCTAGATATGGCCTGTGGGCCAGACGTTTGACACCCCTGCCTTAGAACACACGACACAGTATATTACACCTTCACTCCCCCCAAAAAATTCATCAAAAAGGCACCACCACACGGGTCAAGTACATCACTCATTCTTTATTATTTCAACAGTACAAATTAAATCTGACATAAGAAACATGACATGAGAAATACATTGCTTCACATTTCGGAACATTGTATTCATTTGAGAACATTCTGGGCCACTGAGAAATCACCTGAGAGAACAAGTTAGAAAACCTATTTAGTCCGATATGATGACTATGAAATGGAGCGTGTACAGCAAGGAGGAGCCGAAAAAAGAAAACATCTGCGGGTTCTTGGTCTACTACAGTGCCTCCAACGTGCATGAAAAACATGTGTCGAGAAATATATATCATCTTAAATCAGTCTTATCACCACCTGCATTGGTAAAACACTGCTACCTCACACGAATGACTAGTAAATAGGATCACAGCAAAGACCACTCTTCACAAAAGTCAGGTTTTACTTTTTTTTTTTTCCATTTTTTCCCCTGGTTTTTGTTTGCTTGAAATGCCCCCACCCCCCCAAAAAAAATTCCAACATTTTACAACATATCAAAAGGTTTAAGTTTTACAAGGTGTGCAAATGTTACCGTACAGTCATGAGACAAACTCCAGATGAAGGCACCATACTTTTAGCTCCCGCTCCCATTGTGTCACTGTGCTGGACGATTGACTTTCACAAAGGCTGGCAAAGAACTAAAGGGTGAGCGGGATTTAAAAAAGAAAGAAAAGAGAAACACAGTGACTGAATGATGCCAAGATGCTACTCGCTACTCGAATGTCGCCAGTAGGGTGTTGACATAGGTGAGGTCTCATCCTTCTTCAGCCCAACTCAACCTGGCTTCAGAGAGCTTCCATTGGGTCTAGTATCTATTCTTTTATTATCTCCAACAGCAGTAAGGACAGTGATAAACACAGAGTTCAGCAGACTCTCGCTCGCTGCATGTCACTTCTGTGTCTTCCACTGCTGAGATGTGTGTGTGTGGGCATTTGTTTCACATAGGATTGTTCTGGGCAGGCGGCTGATAAAGCCCTGCACACACAGCTGGCTGCTTGGATGTCGGCATCTACGTTAAGCCGTTTTGGCCGCTTTTGTAGCCCATTTCTTCAGGAAGAGGGCGAGGACCTTGACGGTAGTCAATGGAAACCCCAAGTCGGGCCAAGTGAGGCAGCAGGGGGACTGATGGGAGAGCGGCATCAGTGTCTGGACAGTCATCTGACTTTCTAACTCAACCTCTGGTCAACTGAAAAAAAGTGTGAGCTTTCTACATTAAATAACAAAACACGGTGCAGGGCCGACTTCTGCCAAGAATTCACAACAGAAAAATAGTTACTGGACAGTCATACTTTTACACAAATGCATTAGGCTTGAGATAAAAAAAAAAAACTTACACATAAAAGAAACCCTGGGGCAGAAATAAAGCACTTTGTTATGAGAACCAAATCTAGAGCCAGCAACGTGGGGAAAAAGTACCTAGAGAGCAGCTTCCTGGGAGTATCTGAATGATTCTGAGCAGTGAGTTGACTTCCAAAAAAAAAGTCGTGGGCGTCAAACTGAACTCTGGTTCACCTGAAGTAAACTTGGAGCAATTATTGTAAACAAATACAAGATAAAAGCATACAGAAATTAGTTTTGCTTTATGGTGTCATTTAAAGCCTAAATCAACACTTGTCTTCCCTTCCTCATGTTCTGTCGTGCAAATTGCTGGGGAGCGTGGTTAGCTTGTTCCAATATTGTCCAAATTAGAACTGCACAATCAACAGAAGAACAGAATGAGACACATCTTACAAACTTGAGGCCTGGAAAGCTGCCCAACGCTTTTATTTTGAAGCCTCATGCTTTGGTATATTGACAAATGCATTTTCACCAGTGTTTGGCTTCACTGCCATGGTTTGCCAAATTAAGGGACAAACAGGGAGTCCATGGAGGTAGATGCAATGGGGGGGCGGTCAGAGAGAAAAAAGACTGAGGGGTTTTCCCACCACAATAAGGCCATGCTTGGATGTGGTACATACATTCAAGTTATTTTTCCCTTGTCCAAATGTTGCATCTTCACCCACATGACATCAAATAGGCAGATTTACTTTCAAAATTATAGGCAGGGACTTTGCAGGTCTCAAAAAATACAAGGACTTTGGGTCAAACAATCATCATGAGTTTTCTTTCAAATGTTTCGGATCAATTTCTGATCTCTGAATAACAAAGTAAATCTAATTCTTTAACAACAAATATTCCACAACTTTTGTGTTTTTGAGATCTAATTAAAGGAAACTTTAGAGATAAATGTTTTGAATGATTGAATGATCACAGCCTCTCTAATTTTCTTGGTCCACAAATATACATAGATCTACGGGGACATTTCCTTCAGTGGCGAAAAAGTCCAAAATGAGCTCTTTAGTTACTCTTTGTGACTCTAAAGGGGGAAAAGACATACAAATGATGTTGCTGTTCATATATCAAGCCTTTGCAAAAATGGAGTCGCCTCCACTCCAAATATTTTGTCACAACAGTAAGCACTAGCAATGAAAGGCCAAAAAGTGTTGCAGACCTTCGAACCACAATCGTGCAGGGGATCGTTTCACAGGGACTGTTTGATACTCGGACAAACTGCATAAGGAACTTCCAGCATAACATGCACTGTGGTAAACTTTACTGGAAACAATCCCATTTTGTCAGTCGCCTCCAATTTAGCTTTTTCTGAGCAGCTGTAACACAGAACAGAGGCCTGCAGGTGGCACTGTAATGCATCCCAATAAACGGAAAAGACACATAGAGCCAATGAAAACAAGCTGGACAGTACTCATGTGCATGCAGGGAAAGTTACAGAGTTTTGAGCTGCAGTCACATTTCAAGATGTATCCATTGGGGGACATGTACTGTTTTCAGTCTCCAAAAATTACCCGGCTATGGTGAGAATACCAAGCCAATAACAGGATTTGCTGACACTCCACAGCGTCCCTTGGTGCCTTTCAGCCATAAATGCTTGATCCAAAACAGTTGAGAAAGGGAGAAGAATCAAAACAAACACTGAGTGGATAAAATAATTGGTTTTAACACACATTAGGCATTTTTTGTTGTTTCATTTTGTGATGGAAATATCTGTCAAAATACATTAAACAATCCTGCTGCTCATGTCAGCTGGGTCCTTTTATCATCTACTATGCACATATGAAATCTCAGACTTTTCAAGAGTCGTGCGATTTCTGGTCCATATTTGGCACATACAGATGTCTTAAATATTTCGGATCCCATTTTCAAACAAATTAAAAGCAGACTGGGGCAAAATACAACTATATATCACTTCAGTTTCAGTTCATGCTTGCATCAACCTGAACACAATAGATGCCTAGTGACAGGAGATTACCAATAACATTACTGATTGTCATCATCTTTTCACCTTTTGGGGTTCAGCCCAAATGAGAAGCAGACGAATGTGGTAAACTTTGCTAACCAATGGAAATGATCACTTTATTTAGGTTTATTTCTAATTGAATTCCATGGTTGTAAACTCACCACAGTTGGGATCGCACTGCAAAACCTAAGTCAACAAATTTAGTCATGATAACAGGAGGAATTCCTACTATTGTATCTAGTCAAACCTCAGTTATTAGTCTTGCTTGTCCTTTAACTGAGAAAAGGGTCATAGTGAGAGTTTGGCAAACATTCAAAAATAAAAAAAAAAGTAAACAATTTCCTTAATGTCTGTACAAGGTCTAAATCTTGTGCAGTGCTGCACAAAAAAAGTAACACTGAGAAAATGCTCAGATGTATGACGGTTGATTGTACGATGCTGAGGGCACAAAACTGGGCTTGCTGGCGGCTGTGAAAAGGTTCCAGTGCACCACAACTAGCAGGATGAATGTAACCATACAATTTGGTTTTGTGTTGGTTAGCATTTGTTACACATTATCATAGTTCAAGAACAGAGCAACTGGCTCACATTAACCTCAGTAGGAAAAGGCCAACAACCACACCAAGTTTCAAATGGATAAAAACTGAAAATTTACCACGACTGCCAAAAAAAACTACAGTTTCGGGACATAAATAGACATCAAATACAGGATTGACAACCAAAATATGGTGTGCTCCAGGAACTAACCGTGTCCTCCAAAACAATAGTTGTACAACAACAAAAATGCATTCCAATACTAGGCTAAAGTTTGTGTTGGTGCTCATGGACATCAGCATGACAACAGTCTCTTCTCGGCTCAGTTGGAAAAATATTTCCGACCATGCTGAGTGAAAGTAAGCCAACATTTTGCATTAAGAACAACCCTGTGAGTAGTGCAAATCCTCTCACTATGTAATATCCTGATTCTCGCGAATACTGATGAGATCGAAGAGTCATCCAGCAGCATGCTTTGGTCACTGCGGTCACCCTGAGAGGGGTGCAGGGGACGCAGGGAAACAAAGCCAGCTGTGTCTGACCGCAGAGCTACAAGTCTTCCTCACAGAGGACAAGTCACGCCATTAAACTGGAAACGCACAAAACAAATCAACTATATTAAAAATGTTGCACCAAAACATGACACAGGTTTGACTCAGAACACGCCCAAGGTTCCACTGTATCCAGGCAAACAGGTGTCAGTCACTAATCCATTGAACCGCCTTGGTTTAATAAAACCAAGCTGAATGGACCCACAGCCTCATGTCGACTTCATCCTAAAATTCTACCAGCAATGCTGATTCAAAGTCTTACTTCCTGGTCCTTACTGTAGCACGAATGAAAAGTCAGCATGGCAATTCACACCACAAATTACACACGTCTCTGTCCAATGTGGAGTTAACAGCTGGCACATCCAATGAGGTGACCGTGAAGCAGTGGAAGATTCTGATAACTCACAGAAAAAGCCGTGTTCACACTCGGTACGGTTTGCTCGGACCAACAGAAGCATCGAGGCGAGTATGGCAGCTGGCTTTCTGAACCTTCTCACGAGCAGGATCGGGCCTCAGGACACTTCTGAAGGAACTGGTGCCATCGTAAGAAGGGAGAATGTAGCAAAACCGGCCAAAGACTTTTGGGATGGACTTCACAAAAAAAACGAGCAAATCCGATTCCAAGTGAGGAATTAACATCGGAGGTTATCAAACTTAGAACTTCCTATGAAGGAACTGGGAGGTTTTAGAATGTGACATAAATCTGCATGACGGCATCAGAGCAACTCCATGACAAGCAGCATTTCTTACTGGTGGCCAAGTGATGAACCAACTTCATCGAATCTGAAATTAATAAGATGGACAGAAAGTTTCCTTGCTACAAAAAGCCTTTGAAAACATTTCCATCAACGTAAATGTGTTTGTCTAGTGATGAAAATGACAATAAAAGCAGGATTTTATCTACGTTTTTAAATCATTCATTGACAGAATGACAAACTATGCCGCTAAATAGTATTTGAGATATCGTGCACCGAGTGTGAACACAGACTGAAAGGTTTACTGTGGAGCTTTGGACCATCGCTGGTGTTGAGTAGCTACTTATCTAATCTACAAGGGTCACTGGTACTTTGCATGTAGGCTCTCCGAGCAAAAAACAACATCAAAGCAAAATAAGTAGTGCATGCAAGCTCTCCTCAACCATCACATTTTGGAGAAAACAGTGCAAACCTCAGTCCAACAGGAGCCTCCTTAACAAGTTTGGAGATATGTGTGGGTCACATCTTGGTGCAACCGGAGAGCAATGATGTACAAATTGTACCCAGAAATTCAATTGAGAAGAGTACAACATGTAACATGGTAAATGTTGTAGTGTTTGAAAAATGAAGGCCAAAAGAACTGGCATCAGTCATACAGACATGGTGATTTTGCAGAAATCATTGTGTGAACTCAGAACGACTTCATGGAACTTGATTACTAGCAATAGTTCTTCAAGTAATTTGTACATCATCACTTTCTGCACGTAACTGACAGTCACAAACCGATTCCAAACTCAAGTTTTTTATCTGAGCTGAGAGGCCGCCATCCTTCCAGCTTGAGTGCATCCTCGGCCCCCATGGGCTCTCCTTGCTGCACTTTCGCTCCACGTGTGAGGCTGCTGACTGATCGAAGGAGCGATTACTCACTGTGCCCTGGTATGACATCAATAATCTCCTGAGATCACCCATTAGGAAATACCCCTGATATAAAACACCAACACGACGGCATGGCACGCAACTAAAGCAGGACTATATCAACTATACAGCCAACACTATTACACTGTTATACCGAGAAGCTGTATACACTACAGTGAAGTCTATTGCGTCCCCTGGTTCGTGAGGATGTTGTGGGGGGTTGGGGGGGTCACATTTACAGGTCTGAAGATAAAAATACATTATATTTAGAACTTTTACAACCACTGAGCTAAAGTCGGGATGCCCTCGGGTGTCTTTAGGAACATATGGAATACAGTGGAAGGAACATTGAAAGCCGGGAGCAGAGCACCTTGGGAAATGGAGTCAGGTCCAAGCCACTTTGCGTGAGATGGCCTGTTTGAAGCACTCGGGGTCGATGTTGCCTCCGGGTCGCAGCGCCCTCTCCAGGCTCACCAGCACATTTTGGTGGCACTCTCTGATATTGACTGGGTACTTGGCCCGGAGGAGCTCGTAGGCGGCGATCAGCCTCATGTTCTGCTTTACCATCAGGTACTGGATGATGCACGTGGGCGCCAGGGAGAATCCATCTCGGCAGTGGACCAGGACGCGCTTCCTCTTCTCGGTGGAGGCGTTGATGCATTCATTGATGTCCTCAAAGCAGCGCTGCTTCAGCGCAGGGCCGTCACCCATAGCGTCCGGTACATCTCCGATGTCCACCTTAAGACGGGACCAGCTGTGCCGGGTGCCACGTGAGCAGGTGCAGGGGATGAGGCTGAGGGTGGGTCCCGGCTCTCCCGCTATGCTGCTCATGTCAATGATGCTGTCGATGTTGTTGCGGCACAGCGTACGCCCATTGTACGCCGCGTTCAGGTTACCGACGTAGATGTAATCAGTCACTTTAGAGATGACCGGCTCCGAGTACTGGAAGTGTTCGGGGCCGCTGGGCTTGGGCTCAGGTGTGTCGGGGCCCCGGGCTCCTGCCGGCCCAGTGGCCGCTCTCCTGCTGTAGTTGCGCAGCTTCTTGGAGCCCGAGCGGGACGGAGGGTTGGAGTCGGACTCAGAGCTGCTGTTCCAGGGTGGCGAGAAGAGGGAGAAGCGGCTGGAGGACTTGCTCTTGTTAAGGACCTCCACGGGGCTGGACAGACCAGAGCTGGACGCAGTGGTGGATGCTGAGGCGCAGAACAGAGACGCACGCTCAAGGGAACCGGTGCTGCTAGCAGCTCCTGCACTGTGAGCCTGCTCCATCTGCAACGCAGACACACAACACACATGTTGCTCAGCAGGCTCTCTGCATGGTACCAACAATGTCCAATATGTCAGGTTCTTCTGGGACTTTGAAAACATCCCCCTTTGGTGCTCTTGCTTATGAGGCAAGAGAAAAAAGCAGTTTCTGGAAGAGGCAATGAGGACATGTCTGTGCTTGAAAGACAATCAAACTTCTAACAAACC
>JAUESE010000092.1:369557-380617 GCA_032274725.1 Malacoctenus triangulatus
AAGAGAAAAAAGCAGTTTCTGGAAGAGGCAATGAGGACATGTCTGTGCTTGAAAGACAATCAAACTTCTAACAAACCTCACATCACTATGATAAGCATTTCCTCTCCCTTTCTGCGTGTCTGTGTGTGTTACCTGAGCTTTGAGGTTGTTCTTCCACTCCTGCGTCTCCAGAGCCTTGAAGCGTCCACTGCTGTCGGAAGAAACCGACATGCAGAGGGGCCGGTGGACCCTGGGGGGCAGCTGGGGGGTGAGGGCCACAGGGATCGGCCTGGCATCGGCGTGCTCGCTCCTACTCATCATGAGATTGGGACAGGAACCTGGAGACCCACAGGAAGTGTGAATGGATCAACGACCAATTAACAAAGCTACATGTCTGCTAAATAGTCTGCTTTAGCACATTGATTCTGTAGGTTTTTTGACTTATTGTGTTCTGGACACATTGTAAAATGTTAAGCAATATATTGAAGAGAGGAAGAACCCAAATGAACAGGAGATAATGTACACACAATAATGTGTTGGTAAAAAAATCGAATGGTTGCAGGACAATTTTGTCAAAGTATCTGGGACAAACTTACACCAAACAACAAAGACAAATTAAACATTTTGAACCCAAGTGCTCACCAAAGAATAATATCAACACCGAACTGAAAACATATCCAAAAATATAACCAAGTCCTAGAATAGATATTTTTCAAGCTGATTAGTTTGATTTCAGCTCTGCGTCCATTAAATCTTTTTAGGGGGTTACCAGTGACAGCATTTAGATAACAATGCAGGGATCTCTTCTAATGGTTTGATCAGTTCCTTAAAAACATTTTTTCAAATGTTGTCATGTTGGGCAAAATGTTATGTTACAGGATACACTGTTTCCTGTTTGCAATACAGGAGGCTAAATTGTTTGTACTGTAATGTATTGTAACACACTGTAAAAATGTATAACGTTGTAATTTAGAACATATTGCATTCTTCTGCAAAGATCAAAAGCAGACCCGCTTCTATTTTTAATTATTTTCTCCCTGTCCACCTCCATCACGCCTCAGTTTCCAACTTTTGGAGCGACAACAACCACATGAGACTGGTGAACAGGTGACGATGAGGGACTTTATGTGAAAGCAACAAAAAAATCATGGCTCAGTCATTTAAGGAACATGCAACACTGCAGACCTCAGCAATCAGTGCACCTATCAAAGAACAGTACACAGATACATGTGGTGCAGGCTGGCTTTACTCAGTTGTTTAAAACTGTCATTAATGCCCAGAAATCTGACAAGTTATCTTTCTCTCTCTAATGTCCTGTTTACATAAACTGTCCATATGTGCCTATTTTGCCCAGATTTTTAACTGAGAGCAGACTTATACAGATTTTTTACTTAATGCATCATAGCATCTCTTTGGAAGTGAATTAAAGCATGTTAGACAGCTACATTTGTCACAGCTTACATTATAAGCACCACAGCATCACTGCCACTCAGGCCAGATGTGACTTCCACCTACCAGCACATTCTGAACGGGTGATGGACTGAATCTGCAGCGTGTTGTTGCTTCTCAAGAGGCTGTGAAGAGTTTTCACTATACCTGTGGGGCAAAGGTCACCTTGTAGCTGTGCTGTCTATAATAACACATGCAGCTCGAAAGAGCAAAATGTTAGCAATCAAAGAGAAGACATTGGGGGAACAAAACAGCACAGTGCTTACCGATCCTTCCGTTCCTCTTGCATAACACCTTTTGGTCCAGAAGTTTGTGGGCACTCGGGTCTTTGTTCCACACTTCCTCGGATTCCATGTTCCGCTTCCTGCTGACAGAAGCACAAAACCGCTGCTCAGGCGGCCCGTCATCTTTTACAAGCCGAGCGACGCTTCAGCTCCATCGGACTGACATCACAGCGGCGGCTCGCGGCGAGGACCGACGCCGTTCACCTGCACCGACGGCTAAGATAGCCGCTAACAGCGAGCTAAGCCAGTTAGCCGACTAGCTCACTGAGTGGGAGTCATGTTGTTGCTGCCGGAGACTGTCCCTAAGGATGACACAGTGGGGGCACGGAGCTGCAACAGACCCACTCCGACGCAGCTGCGACTGGGAATAGCATGACAAAAGAAGCGCTTTGCAGAGGTTAGCTATGGACGTGTTGAGCGTTGGCCCGTGATGATAGCGAGCTAGCCGCCGCCTCTGGCTCGCGTCGGCGTCCACTCAATGCGGCGGAGTATGCGAGCGCAGCAAGTCCAGCACGTTGAGAAAAGACACCTATAGCATAATGCAGACTTCATCCACTGCCGCACGACGCAAACTAATGTCGTTGTCACTCAACCAAAATGCGAAAAAAAAACATACGGAGAAAAGAACCCCCTGCCTGGTTTCTGGCTACCGACCACCTCCGCCGGCCCAGCAGCGTCAGCACCGTGAGCGCGAGCACTACCCCCTGCCGCGCGGACTCGACTGCAGCTGGGTTCATGGGAAATTTGCGCCATAATAAGATTCGCAGGCTCTGTTACGCTATATATATATTACGGACTTTCAACTTCTCAAAGAGAAAAAACTAATATGAAATCAATCAAAAAGAAGTCCCCATCTCTCAAATTCAAAGCATCAGCGGTAAAAATTTTAAGCGACGTGAATACCCTGTAAGCCTGAACTTCGGGAAATAATTGTTATCCTATTAGACGTGTTTTATTTGCTTTACAGGGTTTCTCGGATAGGTGGACTCCGATGTTTGTTTTTTAAAACTCGTTTAATGCAAACTGAGCAGATTGTCTTGCTGAAACCACTGATGTAGTGCATCTTTGGTTACCTACAGTTAGTATATGTGAGACGAATTTTGAAGTTTTGCTGTGATGTATGAATCAGGTGGTTGACTATTACACAAAAGGATGATGGTCAAAAAACATCAGTCTTGTACTCTAGTCCAGGACTCAGACCCCAGTCAATTTGCAAGACTTGTGAATAAACTTGGACTCAAGCACTTAAACTTGGGCTCAAGCTCTGGTGGCTTGGGCTTAGACTCGGGGCTCAAGCTCTGGTGACTCAGATTCAAGCTCTGGTGACTTTGACTTCAACTCGGACTCATGTTTTGGTGACTTGGACTCAAGTTCTGATGACTCAGACTCAAGCTCTGGCTGTATTAAGCATCGCAGGAAGGATTTGTTTCTCAAATGAATGCTTTATTACTTGTGTCTCCAAGCAGCAATAGCTGCAATGACAAATACCATAATTGGTCATACTATTCCTTTTACTATCACCTTATGCTTTCTGTCTAAAAGTGAACAGGCAGCAAAAACTGAAAAATAAATATCTCAATCAGTTACACACCCTGCCAGAGATAGGTGCCATATAGTAGGCAAGAAAGAATGCACCTGTGCAGCACCGGGTAGTGGCTTTTTTGGGGGGCAACTCAGACTCAACTTGGATTCATGCCATGAGAATTCAAGACTTGGTTCAGACTTGAGCCGTGGTGACTTGACTACAAGAGAACAAGAAAATTGGGAAAATTGATTTTGGGATTGCTGTGGAAGTTCTGTGAAAGATCATTGTAATACATAGATTAGACAAAAACACAAAAAAGTCACTGAAATAAAACTTTACTAATGGTCACAGGTGGTCCAGTCATTCTGTGTTTTCACACAACACATGTTGGAAGTATCAGTCGCATCAAGTATCAAAACTCATTAGAATGGCATAAATTCGCCTTGTATTTCCACTCAACAAAAGTGCAGTCTGTGTAACCTGATGATCAATTACCCAGCAGGTTTCCTTTATTGAGAGCAATTGTAAAAATATCCAAACAAATTGAAAAGGTATTGCTGAAATGACTGAGGTTGAATTCCTTCTAATTTGGGACAAGAAAAAAAATGTGTCCAACATTTCCAACACAGTACATAGGCTTCCTATTAAATTGAATCATAATGTTTTGAAGGGATTTATTAAGGCATTATGGATCCAAATGGCTCCATAATGCCTTCTGAGCTTATCACAGATCTTAAACTGAATTTGTGGTAAAAACAAAACAAGACCTACAATTCTTACTTTAATGTGAATTTTAAGTTTTTTTGACCACACAGTTTGTTTTTTGTTTTTGGTTGTTTGTTTTTTTTATTTAAGGAATGTCCTTTGATCTGCTTTGGCTATCTGTGGAAAAGCTAAACACAAAGATGGTTTTGGAGCCTTTGTATGTGCTTTAATGCTCGACTACTTTTCTCCACTCGCAAGAAGAACAATAAAAACAAGATGTGATGTTTCTACAGAAGGTTTAGCTGGAGAATCGCTACATTACATCTGAATAACTCACTCACAGAACACACTGGAATGGAGTGTGAGGTAATTTTATGGTTCTTCAAAAAAACATGAACCCGATAATGTCATCAATCTTTTGCTACTAAGAACCTATCCCCCTTTGCTGAATACATATCTGCAGCCTTCAGCACAGGACTGATGACAGCTGGCTTTCACACCATTACAACTTCTTCATTGTTGAAATTTGCTGTTCTTTTCTGGGTTTTATTGTTGCATTTTTCTTTCACACGTACTGAGACAATGCAACCTCCAGTGGAACAACAGGGATCACTAAATTTTTCACTTGAAAATTTTGAAAAAAATGACTGGAATGAACCATGAAGTGGGCTGACTTTGGGCCAAGAGACACGTGTTGGCCCCCACATCTGGAAAATTTGGGGGTAAAATTAACCAACAAGCTGCACAATCCGACATCCTGTCCATGAAGTAATGCTTTCATGTTTTCAGAACAGCTTAAAATTCTTCTTTTTGTTGACAGATCTTATTTAAGCAAACAAAAAAGCAGTGATCAAGAAAGTATGGGCAGTGGCCTTATGGTGGGCCCTAAAGGTATGATGGGTGGGTTGTTAAAATCATCCAAAAGGAAGGAAATATTGCATTTCTCTGTTGTTAAAGTGCTTCTTGGCAAACCTCTTATACTCTTGGAAATCCTGTTTATTTCCCTGATAAATGGTTTCACCTTTATATGCAAACCTGCGTGTGGTTCTACAAAATGTTATTGAGGCTCCTGTTTGCTCAGTAAGTACTTAGACAAATTGCCAACCCGATCATCCAATCCACCAAAGACCAAATAAAGCTGATATGGGGCTAAGGTGTCTAGCATTGAGAGAGCAGGAGCTGGCTGTTTTTTATTGGTGTAACCCACATACTCACCTCTGCTGCTCATCCCACAAATGCATGTTAATTTATTTCTTTTGAAAAGTGGTTAGAAATGATCACAAAAAGTGCTTCAAACATTGGTAATTCTTCTTATCTCAGCTATTTTCAGCGAGTTCATTCCTATTGAAGTTGGTCTCCTACTTGACCAAGTACCACCTTCTGACCTAAACTATACACCTTCCTTTTGAGTGCGAACCAAGCTTCAACTGTGTTCCTAAGGTTAAGTAGAACTAGAGAGTAAAGGTCCATTCATGTGTTGACATCGTCAGTGTCAAATTCAAATCAGTGTTTATTTGTACATCTGTGGACATTTATTGACAGCTGTAGTTTTTAGTGGTTGATTTTGATATTCATTCCAACCTCTAACAGCATAAAGTTCTGATAAAATACAAGCAAGGTCGTGCTTTTTGTTCACCTGATAACACTTTTGGTTTTTTTTTAACAATTGCAATGTTATTATTTATTAATCAGCTCAACCGGCATATCCCATAGAGTATTACATCACACACAAGTAGGCTACTTATTTTGTACAGAAACCTCCTGACAAAAGTTTTGGCCAGTTTAATAGGTACCACTCTCATCATAGATTGAGCCAAAATGGATGGTGGGTTTATCAAAAGCTTGTTTATTGTGTCTGAATGAATGAAAATATTTTTCAGGAGAATCAGAGGTGATAAAAGTTGTAAATTATTGCAGCACAGATTGGGAAAAAAAATGGCAGAAGTTGTCACAGAAAGCCCTGTGCCATGGTAACATTTGTGTAATAAATGTACTCACCTTGTGTGTGTGTAGGGCAGGATGTCTCAGTGTCTCAGGATGTCTCAGGAGTCAGTAAGCATCAGCTTCATCTGAATATGTCGATAGCTCAGTGTGGCGCAAGCCCACTCTCCCGTCGTCCTCTTTTCTTCTTTCTCTTCTTTTTCCTTCTTCTTGTGTCTAATTGGCTGCCCAGTTCTCTCTCTAGGTAACCTGGTAACGCACCGATCTGCTGATGTCACGGCTCCCCATAATGAAGTGTGAGTGTCGCTGGCTGCCTTTGTCAGTAATCCACTGGAGATGAGCCTAACAAAGAAAGGGCCACATCTGCCGTGATGGGATTTAATGCAATCAGGGACCACTTAGCTCCAGGGCCCCGTAATTCTTCCATCTCATAAAACATCACTGAAATTATCACATTTTATTTTCTTTGACTTCTTTTGAATTTTATTTCCTCCTTTTTTGTTTGAACCTGTGAATCACTTTCACATTTATATCTTTATTAGGGAGGCAACCTCATTAATTACTTCAAAGACATTAGAAAATGCCCTCAGGGTGGCCACTCAGTGCCATAAGTAAGCAGGTTTCTCTAACAGTAATGTTAGTACTTTGATTGTCCAAGAGGATACTGGACTTTACAGACTGATTTTTAATATTTGTATTTCAGGTGGCATTGGGATAGTTGCATTTGCGGACAAGTGTACATTCAACAAAGACAAAATGGCTCTGAATATAGCAGCATGGTTGTGGTGAATATAGGCTAACACCAAAAAACAGGAACAGAAAAAATGTGGTTAGATTTGATGTTTGAGGTTTTACAGTTCACCGTAGATTGTAGATAAACCTTGGCATCAACGTGGGCAAATTAAAAAGGTAGTGTTATTAGTTGTGGTGTATCGTCCTCCAGGACCTTACACTGAGTTTCTCTCTCACTTCTCAGACTTTCTCTCTGACTTAGTACTTAAAACAGATCAGGTCATTATGGTGGGAGACTAACATTCATGTAGATAATGATAATGATAGCCTTAATATTGCATTTAAGTTTATATTAGACATTATTGGATTCTCACAGAGGGTGGAGAAACCTACTCATTATCTAAACCACACCCTGGATCTTGTCCTGACCTATAGTATAGACATTGATCATTTATCAGTCTCCCCTCATGAAACCTTGCTGTCTGACCATTTTCTAAAATCATTTAACTTTGAATTAACTGACTGTACAGCCCACGATAAGAAAATGCAATACAAAAGATGTCTGTCCGACGATGCTGTAATTAAATTTAAGGTCATGATCTCAACAGCATTTACTACGGAGCAAAGTGCTGGTGTGATGATGAGCAGTGATCACTGTGTCAGCCCCGCCCAGATCGATCACCTATTCGCAACTAGCACAGCTTTTTTGCGAACAACACTTGACACAGTCACTCCACTGAAGAAAAAAGGAGTTACCCAGAGGAGGTTAGCTCCATGGAAAAACGAACAGCTACGATCTCTAAAAAAGTCAGCAAGAAAATTAGAACAAAAATAGCATCAGACCCATTCAGGATTATGTCACGCAGCTTGGAAAAGTAGTTTATTAGTTTATATAACAAAGTCTTTCGTGAAACAAGAATCTCCTATTATTCCTCCTTGATAGAGGAAAACAGGAACAATACCAGGTTTCTTTTCAGAACTGCAGCCAGGCTGACAAGGAATCACAACTCTGTGGAGCCTTGTGTTCCTCCAGCTGTTAGCAATAATGACTTTAGCAACTTCTCTCAAGATTAAACCAAAAAATTAGAGATAGAATCAAATTGTCAATCGCCACAGGTGCCACAGATCTCTTGGGGTCATCTGTTGCAGAGGCTTCTGTGATGAAGATTTCTCAAGGTCCTGTTTTACCATTAGAAAGTTTTCATCTTCGTCTTCAGTCCTTGTCATGTTAGACCTTAGTGCTGCATTCGATACCATTGACCATAGCATCTTGCTGCACAGGTTGCAGCATCTCGTTGGTATAAGGGGCACAGCACTGAACTGGTTTAAGTTCTATCTATCAGACAGACTCCATTTTGTTCACATTAATGATAGTTCTTCACTTTACACCAGTGCCAGTTATAGAGTTCCATAGGGCTCTGTACTAGGACCCAAACTGTTCACACTGTACATGCTCCCTGTTGGAGACATTATGAGAAAACACTCCATTAACTTTCATTGTTATGCAGACTACACACAGATGTACTTCTGTCTAAAACCTGATGACACAAATCAGCTTCTTAAATTTGAAGCTTGTCTTAAAGATTTAAAAGCCTGGCTGGGCCAAATTTATGTTACCCAAACCTGAAAAAATGGAAGTTTTAACTTTTGGTTCAAAAATTGCAAGAGAAAAACTATCAGACAGGGTAATCACATTGGATGGCATTGCTCTAGCTTCTCATGCCACTGTGAAAACTTAGGAATCATACTTGATCAGAAACTGTGCTTTGACTCATATATTAAACACATCTGCAGGACCGCTTTCTTTCACCTTAGTAATATCAGAAAAATCAGGAGCATGCTCACTCGGAGAGGTGCCGAAAAATTAGTTCATGCATTTGTTACATCTAGATTAGATTATTGTAACTCTTTGTTATGTGCAAAATAAGAGTCTACAGCTGATTCAAAATGCAGCAGCACGTGTCCTGACAGGAGCCAACAGGAGAGACCACATTTCTCCAATATTGTTTTCTCTTCACTGGCTTCCAGTGAAATTTAGAGTAGAATTTAAGATCCTTCTCTTAACCTATAAAGCTTTAAACAGTCAAGCCCCCTCATATCTTGGGGAGATGTTGGTGCCATATCAGCCGAGCAGAACTCTTTGTTCTCAAAGTGCTGGAGTATTGGAACTTCCTAGAATATCTAGAAATGGGAGGCAGAGTTTTTAGCTACCAGGCTCCTCTGCTGTGGAACAAATTTGCGGTTCAAGAAACAAGCACAGTCTCTGCTGATCAGGCTGCTATTAACAAAAGTAAAGTAACACAAGCACAAAATCAGACTTACTGCATATATCCTGTTAAGCAAAGAATGTTTGTGAAGTGCAGAGAAGGTCATCTATCTTAGAAAAACCACAAACTTTTGTGCTTGTCCATGCAGCCATTAACAGAGCAACTGCCGTGCTTAGCTCTTAGCTTAGCCATGTCTGCTTCGGCCGGCCTCAGCAACAGGAATGCTGGCTTCCTTGGAGATTTTGAAGGGCGGGTTTGGGTCGGGTAACTGAGGGCGTGTCAACGGCAGTATCCACAAACATATCCACAAACGGTTTTCCCCCGTTTTAGATCATAAAGGGCAAGCTTTCAGACACGTTCGTTTGAGGACACATTTGCTAAGAGGTGGAGCTAGACAGTGAGAGAGGTTAAAGTTTTGTTTTTCCTTTCGGGGCCTCTACACATGCTCAGAGACACATATTACTGTTAGAAACCCATTAGAAAGTGAATTTTGCACAATATGGGACCTTTAAGGACAATCTGAAAACTTTTTTTTATTTCACAAAGCTTATAATTAAGCCTTAACACTCTTTCATGTTGCTACTGCATGTCACTAACCCCTTGTGTCTCCCCTGTAGTCCGTCCTCTGTCCTTTTTGTATCTCCCTTCTGTAGGTTCTCTGCCGCAATCAGGAATCTATTCAGTATTCCCTACCCTCAGCAAGACTGCAGCATGTGGATTAACGACTCTAACCAATGCCAACTTCTATGTTTGGTTAAACTACTCGCCGCTTTTCTATTCTTCTCTTTCTATCCACTCAGCCCAACCGGCGAAGGCAGTAAGCAGTCATCTCTAAATCTGGTCCTGCTTGAGGTTTCTTCCTATTAAAAGAGGGTTTTTCCTCTCCACTGTTGCCATTTGCTTGCTCATGTAGATTTGGTGGGTTTTCTCATGATTGATGTATAGCGCCATGAGACAACTGTTGGACGCTTTACAAATAAAATTGAACTGAATTGAATCACTGTCCTTATTAAACCATGTAGCGGGATCAAAAATGTTCTTTCCAGCTATGATATTCTTGTTGAATATTTACACTGGGTGAGAGCACTTGTCCATTCTCGGGCAGGTACCTGCACATACATGCACTAAAGACCTACAAACATATATTCATGACATTAAGTATTGTGTCAGCTTCTGTTTTCTTTAACGATATGACACCCTAAGTTAACACAATAACTCTTTAGCCTCTTTTGTGTTGCACACATGCAAGCAACCTAATTAGGTACTGTTGCGTAATACCAGGGAATCTAGTCCATTGTATCTGTCATTTTGAGTGCACTTCAAAATAAACTATTATAACCACGAAGCTAAAGCTACAGTTATGCTAATGAAACATAAAAGAGACAAAACACGAAAGAGATCAACAAAAACTAAAAGTATGATTATCCAGTACTTATTCTATATCTATTGGGTGTAATAAGATTTAAGAGCGCCATTTTTGTGGAACCAAGTGTGTCAAGTCGATCTTGTGTGATTCACTTCTTACAAAATGTGAGTGCTGGCTGGATGGTGTGGGGATCTACCTTTAGGTGGGTAGTGCATTAACATTTCGAAGAGACACGTGAAGCTTCTCAGCATATCACACCTTCTCCTGGTGGTCATGTTTTAAATAACTCTGTTTGTCTTTGAGGAATAGATTCTAACAACCCAGTTGCTCCAGCACCCCAGATGGGAATCAAACCCAGAATCCCTGGCTTAGAAAGCCAGTGCCTTATCCATTAGGCCACTGGGGCTACAACCTCTGGCATCTGGGTGATATTTATTTGAAAAAGGAAACATAAGTGAAGCTCAAGTAACTAAATTCGTAGCAGGACATTCTATGATTAGACTGTAACATGGTCATGAACCCGATTTGAGAGGAACCTAAAAATGGGGGATGTTCACAGGGACGCAGAGATGCCAAGCATACCCGATAGAGGGCATGCATCAACCCCTCAACGTATTGGGAAATTCAAGCACACATATTTAACCTACTCCTAGTGGTCATGTTTGAAATAACTCTGTTTGTCTTTGAGGAATTGATTCTAACAACCCAGTTGCTCCAACACCCCAGATGGGAATCGAAGCCGTAATCCCTGGCTTAGAAAGCCAGTGCCTCATCCATTAGGCCACTGGGGCCTGATGTTTTGTGCAGGTGGG
>JAUESE010000092.1:380717-392187 GCA_032274725.1 Malacoctenus triangulatus
ACACACACACACACACACACACACACACACACACACACACACACACGGACGCAGAGCTGTGCAGTCAGTGTTCAAACACAGGTGGAGTTTTGACAACTGTACATATTTAAATACACAACCTGACGAGTCGCACAAAAACACCTAAAGGGGTGCTTGAATAACAACATGTGTGCAGCATCATGTGCCGTCAGCAAGCGCTGCTCTCTTGGAATGAGCACTTCCAGCAACAATTAGAATATTCATAACATTAGTTACTCTTGTGCAAGTGCATGTTTGCACAGAGGCAAAAATCAACCAGTCACGTGGTCAGAACCTGAAACTCTGAAGCATGTTGACACAGAGATGACACAGAGGAAGGGGTTCTACGAAAAACACAACTCGGAGGTTTAGAGATAGATACTTACAATGGAGCAGTAACTATGTGGCAGGAACACCATGGGAAAAAAGTGAATGTTTGTAAATAGGAAACGTTTCAACAGTCGTGGCCAAAAGTTTTGAGAATGACACAAATATTACATTTTCACAGGGTTTGCTGCTTCATGGTTTTTTAAGTCAGATGTTTCTATGGTATACTGAAATAAAACAATAATTTCATAAGTATCAAAACAATTACACTGACAATTACACTTAGTTCATGCAACAAGTCAATATTTTGTTCATCACCAAGCTGCTCCTGGATGGAGCAGTTTGGTGGTTGTGTTATTCGTGGTTGTGTTGTGTTTCTTTTTTTTTTAATGTCTGCATTCATCCTTAAGTATTGACATCATCACTGAAGGTGTCAATTTGTTATAGAATAAATGCAATTTATTTTTTTTTTTTTTATATCATAAATGTGACCATCACCTGCCCTCACTGGCCTCTAGCCATCTTGCTGGGGGTTATCATCAGGTAAAGTGGTGCACAGTGAGGGTTGTGCAAGGAAGACAGTGAAAGAGGGAAGGGAGGAAAGAAGTAAAGAAGTGGGGTTAAAGAGAGTGGTAGTGCTGGTGAAGGTGGGTGGGTGGGTACCAATCAAAGAATTAAATGATGAGCCAGTGCCAAGCATGCTATGAGTTAAATGGTCTGCATGCAGTGTGTAACCTATCAGCATAATATCTGGAGCTAGGAGAGGGTAAGCAAGTAGAAGCAGGAGTGAAGACCATAATGACGCTAGAGTAGACACAGGATATATACTGAGTCATATTATGTGGGGCCACTTAGCAGGCACCTGACTAGATCGTGGAGTGACAATAAAATTGAAAGTGGGTTTGTCCAGTTATTACCAGGTGACGGTAACTGATGTATGTGGAATGGTGTTTTTTTGGGCAAGACTGTGAGAAAGCCCACTCTTTGACTGAGAAGCAAGCCCACATATGAATTGTCTCAGGATGCTTTACTGTTGGCATGACACAGGACTGATGGTAGCGCTCACTTCGTCTTCTTCAAACAAGTCTTCTTCCAGATGCCCCAAACAATCGGAAAGGGGCTCGATCAGAGAGAAGGACTTTACCCCAGTCTTCAGCAGTCCAGTCCCTGGACCTTCTGCATAACATCAGTCTGTCCCTGATGTTTTTACTGGAGAGAAGTGGCTTCTTTGCTGCCCTTCATGACACTAGGCCTTCCTCCAAAAGTCTTCCCTCACTGCATGTGCAGATACACTCATACTTGCCTGCTGCCATTCCTGAGCAAGCTCTGCACTGATGGTGGGACAATACTGCTGCTGAAACAACATTAGGCAAGGTCTCTGCAACTTGCTGGACTTTTTTGGTCACCCTGAAGCCTGTTTGGCAACAACTAAACCTCTCTCCTTGAGGTTCTTGATAACAGGATAGATGGCTGAATGAGGTGCAATCTTACTATAAACGCTCCTGTTAGGCTTTTTTGGGCAATGCAGTGATGACTGCATGTGTTTCCTTGCAGGTAACCGTGGTTAACAGAAGAGTAACAATGATGTCAAGCACCATCCTCCTTTTATAGTGTCCAGTCTGTTATTCAGACTCAATCATGGCAAACTGTTCTCCAGCCTTGTCCTCCACACACACACACACACGCACACGCACGCAACGCACACACACGCACACGCACAGACACACACAGAGACACACACAGAGTATTAATGGAGGAATCATTGAAATAATGTTCGCTGGTCCTTTTGTGGCAGGGCTAACATGCAGTGGAAATGTTTTGGGGGGATAAAGTTTATTTTCAAGGCTGAGAGGAACTTTGCAATCAATTGCAGTTGAGCTGATCACTCATTCAAAACATTCTGGAATATACGCAAATTGCCATTATAAAAACTTGTGTAGCAGACCTTGTGGAAACTATCATTTGTGTCATTTTGTGTCATTTGATCGTCGCCGTTGACCCCAGCAGACTTATTTCAGGAAATGCAGATTGTAAACCCATCATTGTTAGTGACAAGTTTGCCATCTTAAAGTTCAAAGTCACTGAATGTTGAACTCATGTTGGTGAAGTTGGTGAGATGTGTCCATTTGTGTCTTCTGATTAGGACTGTACTCAGACATCAGTGCGGAGCAGAATGGAGCACCAACTGGAATAATACAGATCAGTCTGTCCATACAGAATTTTAGAGTTCGAAAGAAATCATTTTGATTTCTTTTATGAGTTTTGTTGTCAGGTAAAATGCTGAGAATTGACATAAATGAGTTGCAATAACGAAAGCTCAAAGTGTTTCAGTTCTCTTACGTGGCTACGGAACAACAAACTGATTGTGTGAAGATCGAAAGCAGGTGTTGAACACACAGCCTGCAGGCCAAAACAGACAAATGAGCAAAGGTAGGATCTAATGTGGTCAACAGGATGACCTTCTACTGTGTGAAATCACAGTGAAGTGATGTAAAACCTAAGTCATCTGTGTGCTGAAGACACATCAGGGGAAGGGAGACAGCAGAAGCAGCACCATCAAATCAGAAAGCAAAGAAAACCAGCAACCTTCAACACCAAGGTCATATTATCATTTTAAAACAATTGGCAAAATCCCAGAAAATTATAAGAAATAGTTTGTTGACCATTAGGAGCAACAAACTATTTCTTATAATTTTCTGGGATTTTGCCAGTTGTTTTAAAATGAGTTAAAATGAGTTTTTTAAAAAAGTCAACACTGTAGCAAAAGGTTTTCGCATTTTGAGACCTTTTTAAAGTATTATTTAAATTATTTCTAAAGGACATAAGAAATTATTTATAAAAATAATAAAATAAAGAGTACCAAGAATTGGTCCTTCCTATGAGTATAATAAGCAGCTCCTTGATAAACATTGTGGAAAGTCAACTGAAAAATCATCACTTCATCCTGTAGTTCACAACTAGATTATAAAAAAATAATTAAAAAAGTTGATATATTTTTTAAAACATTCTGAGTCTGATGAATACAAACTGTTCTAGTTAAACACATATTTTTCTCTCGGTGTTTCAGAGAACCAGAACAGCTGGAGTTGACCCACCAGGCACAGAGGACCTCAGGGTCCACAGGGAGAAAGGTTCCTCCTGTGAGGCCACAGTGCTGACCATTGCCACACCACACCCGTCTTCATGTTTAAATACTTCAAACTCTGTTTCCGCAGGAACACACAGATTCAAGAGACTCGTCCCCCACATAAATCCTCCTCTCCACCATTGACTGACCTCTACTCAGGAGGTCCAGAAACTGTCTGCACAGTTCAGAGCTTCTTTTTCAGCAAACACTGTATTTGTGTGCTCCTCCATGTGCATGACAGCCCAGTCCACATATAAGGACACACACTTGAGTCTTATTGAGAACAGCATTTATTGGTTTCAATGGTGAAATAAGCAACAACAACCCAGAGCCAATCACATTGAAGTAGTCAGAGCAGGAAACGGTCTTGTGACTTCCAAGCACCTTACGGTTCCGCACACTTCAGTGACATCACAGCTGGTGGTGAACTTCAAATATGGGACTACATCAGTCCATGTCACCAGCTGGCATGTCACAGATATGGGCAGGGTAAGGGGAGTTTGAAACCCACTCATTTCCTGCTCTGATTACCCATCATACTTGTTGTGTTGAAGTCCTCCAACACTGTAGAAAACAGACAAAGCAATGCCTGGCTTCCTTCACAAGGGAAGTACCAGGCACCCCTCCACAATAATATTTATATCTCTAGGTACTGTATATGTGCAGAAGAAGCTCTCCAGGGGTTTTTCTTAACTACATGTAAAAATCCACAAGGACTGAGAGCAGCCAGTGTTGGATTTAGACCCCAAATCCCAACTCCATTCTTTCAGAAGCACGTTTAAATAACATTTGAAGTGATGTGGTACAGTCTGGGTGTGGATCCCGCTGGGTCGATGAGGGGTTTCTCTTTTGTTTGGAGGTGGGCGCTGCGGTTCACATGTCTCAGCCGTAGCGTCCACTGAAGGTGCGACAGCGGCTATCCGATCAGAAGTTGATGGCTTTCCCGAAGGAGGCGGCCAGGTTGGCTTCTCGGAACGCCTCCGACACCGTCTGAGGGAGGGAAAATCACACTGAGCTCTCGGTACTGTAAGGTTAAATCAGTTGGTTTTTCGTTGGAGGAGTCCTTTTGTCTTATTGAACTTTACTGAACCTGCTGACTGCTCAGCCTACCGCTCCTGGTGTGTGTCATTAGGGTTACATACAAAAAAGACAGGTCAAATGCAGAGAGCGATTTTCTTCCAATAAGAATCCATAAAGGAAAAGTTAAATTATTACTCCTGGTTCAATTATTGAGCCTCATTAGTTCAGGGATATTCCACCAGCAGACTTCAGGCATCAGAGAACTTTCCAGTGAATTTTCTCCCTGTCCCAACTTTTCTAGGACATGTTGCTGGCATCAAAATACTCAAACTTCAACAGAATATTCTTTTTTCCAGTTTAATTTAGACAAAGTATCAATAGGTATCTTCATATGTGCTTTGCAGCATGCTTGTGTGTGAGTGTTTGTGGACTTTTTCTTACAGGATGGGCATGGCAGACCCGTGCGACATCCTCACAGGAAGCGCCATACTCCATGGCCAAAGCAGCTTCATTGATCATCTCTCCTGCCCCCTGCAGGCAAACACAGCGTTTACTTTCCATGGCCGGTGGAACAATTGTTTTGAAAAAAAAAAAAACCCCGGCCCAATTCCTCCAGTCGTGCTTGGATTGGCTGCTGAAGTGTTGATCTACAATCAGCTAGATCATGCTAAAACTGGCAGCGTAACATCATCTTGGACACTAGGGGTCCGTGGAAACAAGTTATGCAGTTCTGTCAGTATATATCAGAAGGTATACTTGCGTGTTGATGTTGTGTTATGTTGTGCAGCTCGAATGCACAACTGATAAGCTGAATGATCAGTAGGGTTATTCTACAAAGCTAAATTAGGACTGATGGCTATGACTATGTGGCAGGATGAGTCTCTCACAGATCCCACGATGTGAGCTCCCAGCATCCTGTCTGTCTCCTTGTGGCTGAGGATCTTCACCAGGCCGTCGGTGTCTGCGTTGGTCTTTGCTCGGCTGTTGGCAGCGAAGGGGAACTTGCCAACTTTATAGGGCACACCCTACAGAGAGAAGGGGAGAAAGTCAGTCTTTCAAACAACGTGGGAAAAACAAATGCTTCTTTATGACACAGGTTGAACATCTTTGGAAACTCAGACAACAGAAGAACAGAACTAAAGCATTAAAAATCATCAACACAATGGGATGATTTCAACATGAGCACGGGCACTGCAGGGGTGCCTTTACCATCCTGGCCTGTAGCACACCTCCCAATCTCACCTCCTCTTTGAGCTGTTCTTCCGTCTTTCCCACCCAGGCCACCTCGGGGTGCGTGTAGATGACGGAGGGTACACAGTTATAGTCGATGTGCACGGCTCCGCCCGCCATGCCCTCCACGCAGATGATGCCTTCGTCCTCGGCCTTGTGGGCCAACATCGGGCCGGCAACCACATCGCCAATCGCGTAAATACTGAAAGGAGCAAAATCCAAAGGGGCTCAAAATTTCTCACAAAAGTTTATGAGCTGCTTCAAACAAGTCTTTTTACTCACTACTTAGGAATGCTAAACAGTGTCACACGTTATTGTACAAGTTAAATAGTAACAATCCAACTCGCTGTAGATGACTGGTTGCAAAAGGTGTCCCCAAGGCTCAATCTTATGTCCTGTTAGATTTGCTGATGTAAACAATTCTTTGTCATAACTGGGCATAAACCTCATCTTTATAAAAACATACAAACATGTTTTACAATGCATATACTGATGAGTCTGCTATAATTGTTCTACTTTAGAAGTTGGACTCAATGACTCTCGATGCTCTCCAGCTGTTTGCACTCGGGTTGACTAAAGCTGGTGCCACAATCAGCTTTTATAAGTCTGCAGATGGAGCCAAAGTTTAAGCAGCTTAAACAAGTTCCTTTTTTGCCATATAACGCTTAGACATTTGACCTTTCGAGGTGGCAGCAGGTCTGTCTGCCTCTCAGTGACTCTCATTAGTTTACACTGGGGGAGTCGAGATCTGAGGTACCTGGGTACTTTGGTCTGGAAGCGGTTGTTAACAGGGATGCGCCCCCTGTTGTCCAGCTCGATGCCAACAGATTCCAGGCCGACGTTTCGGGTGAACGGCCGCCTGCCGATGCAGACCAGCAGCACGTCGCACGTCAGGGTCTCATTCTTCCCTCCAGCTGCAGCTTCCACTCTGGAATGCACAACAAATGCACGCAAAAATCAATTTCCCAAATGACAACTTCAACTTTTTCAAAAAAAAAATACAAAAACAAAACAAAACAGGATTAAAGTATTGCACGCAGTTTGACTCACGCCACATCAAGCTTGCCGTCAGGCCTCCTGGTGGCCCCCATGACTTTGGTGCCGAGCTTGAACTTGAGGCCCTGCTTCTGTAGGATGCGTTGAAAGTTCTTTGAGATCTCCATGTCGATGCCCATGCCTCCGACATGGCCCAGGAACTCCACCGCCGTGACCTTACTGCCCAGACGCTGCCACACTGATCCCTGTGAGACAGCCGACAAACACATGATGGCATAAACAACGGGACACGTTTCATTCTGACAAATAAGCTCTGCATCCCTGCAGAGCATATTGATTGGGTGGAAGTGTTTATGCATGAAAAGGACTGAAGTGATGCTGACCAGCTCCACTCCAATGACTCCTGCTCCAATCACAATCAGCTCCTCTGGCACCTTCTTCAGGGACAAGGCTCCAGTTGAAGAGACGATGGAGTCCTCATCAATCTAACAGACCAAAGTACACGCAAACACAACTGTGAAACGGGCAAACAACTCAAAGCAACACTTATAAACCAATAACGCTGCAGTTTTTGAAGTGTTGGGAGGTATTTACCCAAATTTTCAAATAAAAAGTAAGAAAAAGTAAGAATAGCAATAATCTAGCCCCATGACTTGATACTGTACTGAAGAGGGTTGGCACTGTGATTTCAGTCAACAGTGTACAAGTGATGCAGAGCGGAAATCAGACAGCTCGATATCCTCTATATACTGGTTTAAAACAAGCTGATTCAGTGTTGCCTCAACGTGTATTTGTAGTGAAAAAAAGGTATGAAGTAGCAAACGCGATTATTGGCAGATGAAAGTGTACCTCAATCCCGGGGAAGGGCGTGACCTCGGAGCCTGTGGCGATGAGGATATTCTTCGTGTTAATGACCTGCTCACTGCCATCCTCCGCTGTGGCTGTGACCTGATTCTTGCCAGTCACCCTTCCAAACCCATTGACGTGGGTCACCTGGGAGGATCGGAAGGAAAGCAGTGAGGTTGTGGTTCTGATGGGCGGCGGTGTCAGCATGAAGACGGGGGGGCTTTACTTTGTTCTGTTTGAATAGATGTGCGATCCCACCAGTCAGCGCTTTGACTGCCCCACTCTTCTGAGCCATCATCTTCTCCAAATTCAACGAGATGCCTGAAACTGAGACAACACACAGTCAACATTTACATCCCGAGGAAATCACTGCAAGAACTTCTAAAGTACTTCATACTTCTGCTCATCCTGATCTGCCCAGCACACCCAGTTACCTTCAGCTGCCTTCTTTTTGCTTGTTTTTCCATCCATTTATAAGCAAAAAACAATTCAACAGCAACAAAAATAATAAGGACTTGCAATAAATGAAGGAATAAACTAACTCTAACCTTAATTAATTTAGTTTCTGGATATTAAAAAAATGGTCAATGATCTTGACTTTTGCCCAGGGTGGTCCAGAAATTCCTTGAACATCCTAAAACACAGCATCACCAGGGGCAAGAGAGACAGACGGACCAAGATGTCCCACTTTCTGGCATGCACGAGTCAGTTCGTAGAAATACGCAGGTCTCTTACTTTCGATGCCTCTGTTTGCAAAGTCCTTGCCATGAGCCAAGTGGTACAAGTGGGAGTTGTTCAGCAAAGCCTACAAAAGGAAATAATCAACTAAGCTGGGAAAGATGAACAATTTGAAGCGTGCTAAAGCAAACTGAAAAAATACATTATTACATGGAGGTGAGGGGGCATGGCCAAGCACACCTGATTGCCCATCAAAAGATCGAAGTGGGAAAAGTGAAAGCCACTACTAAGGATTAATTGCAGATAGAAGTGAAAAAAATCAACCTGATAGATCCTTCCAATTAATGAAAGAGGAAAAGTGTCCGAAATGATAACGACGGCCTTCTCCACAGTGTTCCTCTACAAGACTAAACACCTCGTCCAACCACAACTTGACCATCTTCTGAAACTGAGGATTCCTCCTTTTTTTCTTTTAAACTTTAGCTTTAAACACAGTCCAGATCTGAACCTGCTGTGAAAGAGCCAAACTGTTTACTGAGCATTCGCCAACTCTGCAGCAGGCACTGAACACCACAAAGTGTTAGGGAGTTTGTCGAGAAAGGTGAAGGATTTGTGCATTTCCTGCTGGTACAGCAACTTCTGGCAATGCAAATTCCACTGTGTTTACATCTGTGGAAGTACGGCTAAAAGTACCAGCACTCAGAGAGCGCAAACCTCACCACAAAACGGCTGTCTTTCATTGTTTTGGATGGCCAGATCACCAGTAGAACTTGTTCAGTTATTCTGTAGCACGGCCCTCATGGCAACACTGACAATTTAATAAGGATTTTCATTACCTGATCTGATGACACTGTTATGAACTTGTGCATTGGTTCCATTGTTTAAACCACATGAAAAAAACAATCAGAGCACAACCCAGTTTGTTACCTTCGATGGGATACAGCCGACGTTGAGACAAGTTCCGCCCAGCGTGGGATTTTTCTCAACACATACCGTCTGTCCAAGAAATTATGAGAATCTGCATTAGTGCCTGCCCTGCTAATTAGAACCCGCCTCATCCAATGCTTTGTTTGATGAGCAGCACAGCAGGGGAGCCACCGTGGATGGCTGATTTGGTACCTTGAAGCCGAGCTGTGCCGACTTGATGGCGGCAACGTAGCCGCCTGGACCGGAGCCCACCACAGTGACGTCGGCATCGACTGCAGAGGAAACACAACAATGTTACCATGACATCATCACGGTGGACATGCAGCAACAACACAGCAGCAGTCCGTCAAGTAAATGTTCCAAGACAAACAAGGTACCTGAGTGATTGAAATCTGTGCATTTCTAAGCTCATGAATCTGATTCTAATGTCAGAAAAGAAGTGTTATGAAACCAGGCTTGAATTTTCTTCTGAGAAAAGTGTCCAGACTGTTCTAACACCTGAATAATGAGGTCATCTCTAAAGAAGCATGTGTGCTTTATATTTGCAATAAGAAGTCATAAGAAGTTCTATAACAAAACAAGGTAAATCCCCGGTGGATGGGGTCGAACATGTGGCGTCGATAACACATCTGAACAAAGTTCACGGGAGAGTTATTAATTCAGACTCTGTGATAAGATTAACAGCTCCAGCTCTCTTACTTGCTGCTTTGTCCGCGTACGTCCTGACGGAGAGGGCTGCAGCTCCGTGCAGCTTACAGGGGAGGTGGTGGCTCCGCTGTCAAGAAAAGCAAACTTAGTGAGAGAGAGAAAAAAAAGGCACTGCCAGGCCAGACATCACAAGACAAAATCGGAGTGACACGACATCCACAGTCCATTCAATGCAACAGAGTCTCAGACATCTTTTTCCCCTCCTTGCAGAGAATTGCCTCTGGAAAAAAGTCACATTTTGATTCTGTCAAATGTTGTGTCTCTTGGAGAAAGATTCAGCTGCTATTTACAATGTTCAATGTGAGCACTCTGGCTCAACAATAGATGCTTTATGTTTTGCTTTGACACTTCCTTTTTCCTGATTTCCTGGTACAGATGCTCACAGGTGCGCATGAACAATGAGCAGACGTGACAGAAGAGTGTTTCAAAACAACACAAAAAAGTGAACTTAACTCATACCTTAGTCATGTCTGTGTCAACGTTGTGTCTCGAACAGGAACGCACAAACCTTCCAAGCTAAGAGGGTTGATGGGAACTCGGATAGTAAGGGAGGAAAGATGTCTGCCACGAGTTACATACATCTTTCTCAACACGGGAGACTTGCACTTTGATTGGCTGCATTTCAATTCAATAAGCAGGCAACCAGAGGTTCAAAAGCGTCCGTCTATTTTAGGAGTTAAATAACCACCGCTAACTAGCTTAGCGTGCTAACGTGACTTACAGAGACCTGCGAATAGCTGTCAAATGTCGCTTGTTTATAGCGTTTCAACGTCGACCCTATTTAACCTCTACAGGATGAAAACATTACGTGTTGCTCTGTGTTTCCAGGTTGTTTGATACCTAGTAAAGGTCACGTCCGTGATGTTTTTACAATAAATATTGTATTCTTTCTCCACATAAACATGTAATGAACTTCTTGACACGTCAGTCGGTTGTCTTTACTTTATTAGTTAATTTGACACGGAACTCCATTGTAAATACGAGACATGTGAAATACGCTTAAAATGATCTTATTTTGTAGAAATTATAAGCACAAGAAGCGAGAGTTGCAAGTTTAGCCAGTACAGTCCACCGGCGTTGCCTGCTCGGAACGACTTGAGCGAACCAGAGGAGTTAGCTGATCCGCTAGCAAGGCCCCGGCCGCGGCTCTGTCAATACGGGGAGAGAGAGCAGCTTGGACCCGAAACGGACGGTTCGGGCTGTCTAGTGAGGGGTGAGAGAAACGGTCCTTACCGTGGCCAGAGAGCGGTAAACCTGCGTCCAGCTCTGCATTGTGTCAGTGTCCCCTTACTAAAGCAGTAACCTACAACAGGCCGACCAGCCAAGGACTCCGCTCATTGCGCACGCGCAGTATCAGGACAGGAAAAAACACGCCTATCGGTCGCTTCAAAAGAACGTCAGAGATTGCGAAACCATAGACAGAGACGCCTCATTTGAGAAGGGTCCGTCTGCAGCTGAGTGAAGCTGACACCCCACCAACGTCAAAAATTCTGCCTAATAGGTAGAATGGTTGGTGCTCCGTTTGTGCAGGTTTATGCCGTTAAAATGGTCGTTTGTGCTGCTTTCGTTTCTGAGATATTAAAAATTATTTTT
>JAUESE010000092.1:1095420-1107896 GCA_032274725.1 Malacoctenus triangulatus
CACACACACACACACACACACACACACACACACACACACACACACACACACACACACACACACACACACCGGTGGAGCGCTCGCTCACATGGTTTTACCAACATCATCGTAAAGGTTGACAAGTGCTGGTGCACCGTCTTCACCTGTGTGAAGTGGTCTTCATCGTCGGTGTTGTAGCGGGCCACGTCCGGGGACACCTGGAACTTGGACTCCACAAACTGCGGCTGGGTCTCTGGAGCGCTGAAGCTGTTGGGGTAGTAATTTGGAGCTCCAGCTGGAAGTCCGACAGAGAAGGAAAAGCAACATGTCGAGGGAAGAACAGAGGAAAGACGCTGTGAGGTTCTGGAAGCTTTGCGTCGCCTCTCCAAGCCTCCTCATACACGTCCTGAAGAACCACAACAAACTCTTCAGATCTGTTACAGTCTCCACAGTTTGAGAAAAGAGTTTTTAAAACTACATGAGATTTCTGACCGCTGTCATTAGTGAAACAGATCTCCAAAATCAAATTGACACATTTAAATTTCAGCCGATGTCACAAATGGTTTAAATTGGGTCCTCTCCCCTCTGATCATGTGATTTTGGATGGAACCTCACTGCCAAACTGGCATTTTGACAGTTTTCTTTGACCTTTCAATAGCCTAGTGACACTTCCAGTGATTCACCTTGGTTGTCTGACATGCACATGGGACCATCGCGCTGGTAGTTGGCCACGCGGGCCCTGAAGGGGCAGTTGACAGGAATATGCAGGTAGTTTGCTCCCAGGCGGTGGCGATGGGTGTCCGGGTAGGAGAAGAGTCGACCCTGGAGAGGCAACAACAGAGGCTCAGCCAATCGTTCACACCTCTTTTAAAAAAAATCGGGTCATCCGACACATGTTTGTGTTTACCTGGAGCATCTTGTCAGGGCTGGCTTCGATGCCGGGAGGCATGTTGCTGGGGTCGAAGGCCAGCTGCTCCACCTCCGCAAAGTAGTTGACGGGGTTCCTGTTCAGGACGATTCTGCCCACAGGGATCAGGGGGTACTCTTTGTGTGACCACACCTGGAACATGAACAGCAGCAGTCAACATGGTCACAGGAGATGCTGTTGCTCTTCCCTGTTTTCCGCAGTTGAAACTTTTTCCTGGATTAATCAATTTCACGGCAGAGTAAGCCATTTCCATGACAACTTCATCTCATGGAGGGACGGCGCACCTTAGTGAGGTCGAAGGGGTTGAAGGGGAACTTCTCGGCCTGCTCGAAGGTCATGACCTGGATGAAGAAAGTCCAGGATGGGAAGTTGCCGTCGGCGATCGCGTTGTACAGGTCTCCGATGGCGTAATCTGGGTTGCTGGATGCTATACGGTCGGCCTCCTCCGGGGAAAGGTTCTTTATTCCCTGGTCAGTCTAGAGAGTGGGGGAAACAACACGGACAGGCGAAGAGAAACAGGCAACGAACCGATGAAAACACAAGAATGATTTGAAGACTGAAAGGAGAGAAAAACACACCACTTCATTTTAAAAATTCAGCTATTTAGTTCCTATATTCACAAGGTCGATAGAAAAGTACCCGTGCTAAAACTGAATTGTAGCTGTGTATGTAAACAGGACAAAGAAACTGTATTGGTTTTACAAACGTGCACTTTGCTGCCACCTAACGGACACTTTTAAGTATAACTAGTGATGGATCATTAACTGCTAATGTGAACTGTACGAGGCGACAGACGTCCAGTATCAACATACCTTGAAGTGGAACTTGCAGTAGACGCACTCGCCGTCAGCATTGACCAGTTTGAAGGTGTGGGAGCCGTAGCCGTTCATGTGACGGTAACCATCAGGCAAGCCGCGGTCACTGAACAGGAAGGACACCTGCACAGAGGCGAGAAGGCACAACACGGTTCCAAGTCCCGAAACGATTGTTCCGTGTCTAACATTCCTTCGTGATCGTGGATCCTGGACGTGAGCAGGAGCTCACCTGGTGCAGACTCTCAGGCCTCAGACTCCAGAAGTCCCACACCATGTCGGGGTCTTTCATGTGGGTTTGGGGGTTGCGCTTCTGGGAATGAATGAAGGACGGGAACTGGAAGAGAGTGGGAAAAAAAAAAACACATTTACACTCGATTTAGTGCTGAAAAATCGTACAATACACGGAAGTCAGGTTGTTGCAAACACAGAGTCAGTTTTGGCTCCTGCAGCTTTACCACCGGCTCACTTACCAGGAGGGCGTCCCTGATGAAAAATATGGGGGTGTTGTTGCCCGTCATGTCCCAGTTGCCGTGTTCGGTGTAAAACTTGATGGCAAAGCCTCGGGGGTCACGGACTGTGTCGGCTGACCCAGACTCTCCAGCTTTAGTGGGCACAAGCAAGAGACGCAATGTTAGTCGGAAGTTAGATCAATAGACCTGAAGTTATCGAGCCAATACGATGAAATTGACCTGAACATCTGATGTTTAATGTAAAAAACAGGAGGCATCCCAACCATTCATGCAGGTTCCTTACCGACGGTGGAGAAGCGGATACCGATCGGTGTGGTCTTGCCAACATGCTCGAACACTTTGGCTTTGGAGTACCGAGTGATGTCGTGTGTGACCTCAAAGTAGCCAAAGGCCCCTGAGTTGAACAACAAAACAGGGCAAAAATAACATCAAGCAGCGAAAACAAATGAGGATTAAATATCTGGAAAATGTTCAGATGAAAACGACAAAGACAATCAGCTTGTTGCTTGACAACTTTTTCTTTCCCCTCTAAACAAACACAACTCATTTCTGAGTAGCCTTTGCCGACAGTCTCTGGTCAAATAACTCCCAAGGATTAGCATTTCATCCAAAGCTAATCCACGAACCACTGCAAACTCTTGTTCTACTCTGATTGTTCAGTTTGCCACATTCAAGGTTCACAACGTCTTCTTTAAAATCTGAGGCCTTCATGAAGATAGAGGAAAACCACAAACTGGATGTCATTACATTGATGTTATTGTGCTGTGCTAACTTTAGCATGCTTGAACCTGACGAGTCTTGTAAACCGTCTCCACTGTCCTCAGTCCAGCTATAGTTACTGTGCAAAAAGTCTCCAGCTCTAACTCGACGTCTTAGCGCGTCTGTTAACCTCTGATAATGAACTTCATCTCTTTGCCAGTTCTTACCAGTTTCAGTTCAGCCAAATAACGCAGCTCGTAACACACTGACCTGCCCCTTTGGCGTGCACCACCCTCTCCGGGATCCGCTCCCGGTCGAAGTGGGCCATCTCGTCAGTGAAGACCACGTCTTGGACCAGCAGGGGGCCTCTGGGCCCTGCAGTCTGCAGGTTCAGCTTGTCTCCGACAGGATGGCCGGCCCCTGTGGTCAGCACATCTGGTCTCTGATACAAACAGTGGTAAGAAAAATAAAGAGAGAATAAAGGTGAAGCATGTATCCAAACAGTGATATCAACATGATATCAAATGGCAACCATTTCATGTTTAAACCATGTTGAAAACCTCAAAATAAGCATTAAACTTTTCTGTTTCGCTTGTGAAACACCTGGAAAAATATAACTTTGTCTAACGAACTGGTCTGTGTTTTGAAACTGTGCTTTGGCATTACTAGTGAATCTTCTCCTTCACATAGCAACTCTGTTTTTCTTGAGGCAGATTCAATAACTTCGACCTGCAACATTTCAGTGGTTCATGTTATTATGTTCACATTTATTTCTGTTCTTGCATAGAAACCAGCTCACAATCATTTCTAACACAAGTTTTTAATGACTGCGGAGTCTGAGACACCGATTGATATAAACACAGGACATCCAGATAATCAAGCAACTAAGATGACTGTTGTGCTTTGACCACTATTCTTCAGTAATTTCTCTGTAATCTTTGAAGTGAAAACAACTTTAGAAGATAAACACGGCTGCTTCCTGAGGATCAGCTCATGGAATCCTCAATTAATAATTGATTGACAAAAAGCATCGACTCCCAGAGCAATGATCTTGGCCTCTTTGAGTGTTGAACCAGTTACTCTGAACACACGAAACAACTGCCTGAGTCACTTTTTTGTCGCGTGTGAAGTGTAAACAACGATGCATCAGCAGACAGCAGCAGCAGCAGCTGGAGGGTCGTGGACTTGGTTCCTTTGGACGACAGCGGCTGTTTACTCTGATGTGCTCTCCTTATATAACTGGGTTGAAGTTTAACAGCGCGCCCGTGGAGACACTTCATAGCTTTACACCGGAGTCCTGTGCTCGGAGGCACTGCGGCAGCTTTGCAGCCGCATTACGGCTTCAAAAGCGAGTAAATAAAGAGCTGCTGGAAACTGCGTCATCACGTCGCTACGTTTCTTTGAGAATTGTCAAGTAAAGGAGCCAGCATAACAATGGTAGCTTCAGAAAACATGTTTTAAAAATGAGAGAAAATGTTATCAGTGTAAAATTGTATTTTACAGTAACATAGAGAAAAAAATAAGTGCTTTGCATGTGTGAGTTGTGACTGACGGTAGCTGGCAGCTCGTGAAGCTAACGTTAGCTTGTTACCTCAAACGACCTCTCACCCGTTTTCTGTGGAACCGTCGGCGCCGCGCAGCAACGCCTCTCCGTCTACCGCGGCGCTTACACCCACCTGCACGCCCCTGCCCTCCTTCCAGATCTTCATCTGGTCGGTGGTCTTCTCCCTGTTGTCAGCCATGTCGACGGGGTCAGCGCTAAAGGACGTGCGGACCACCCAGAGCAGCAGAGTAGTGTTGCCTTTTTATCCCGCAGCCTGCGAGCGAAATAAAAGAGCAGAAATCTTCCTGGACTTTGCTCTCGGTGGCCCCGCCCCCTTCGGCGCCCCTCTACTGTGATTGGCTGACAGCAGCGAAATGACCTACTTTTGAGGCCATGGGAGGAAAACACAATACTGACAAGACTCCGCTGAGCCAGTTGGTTTAGGACCCTCTGATTTTCCTGTCTTTTTTTGCGAACCGTTTGTATTTAAAGCACATTCTTTGTGAGAATGAGACTTCATGTGTACCAAATCACCTCCTTTGTTGACCTCTGACGTGTAGAGCTCATGGACAAAGGTGGAGCTGGCACAGACCAAACGGACCCAGATGGTATGACAAAAAAAGTGTTGCCAAATGACCAAAAAGATGCACAGGATGGGAAAACACTCTGAGGGGACACAACTCAAGAATAGTCAACAGAAGACTTGAAAGAAACAAGATATCCTCCAAAACGGGACTCGAAAAAAAAGCAAAGGATTCCTAAACTAACATGGCAGGATGTGTTGGAAAACAGTCAGAGAGTTGCAGGCCTTTGCCATCATCCTCATAAAGAGGAGAGATTCTCCTCTCAAGTGAAGAACAGCTCTCTCACTTTTCCACTCAACCCTTGTTTATGAGAAAAGCTCCCCGAAAAACCCAAACTGAGTCCCCCTCCACAAGAAAATGAACTGCTATTCAAGAGACTCATTGTCAAGTTATTCTTCCTTTGGTCACCACTGTGTTTATCAACCTGGTGTCCAGGATCCACTTGGGGGCGCCAGAGATAGCAAAGGGAGTTTTTCTGCTCTCAGAAATCCGACACATTTGTGTGTGTGTGTGTGTGTGTGTGTGTGTGTGTGTGTGTGTGTGTGTGTGTGTGTGTGTGTGTTCATAATTTGGAGAGGGGGAGGTTAGCCACCTTTCTTCTGAGAGGGCCTAAAGGAAAAAGCTTGTGGACTCTGACCACCTTTAAATGACCCTATTTCACCTGATTTCACAATGATCATGGAGGCAACAAACCGTCCGTCAGTCTCGTTACTGTTGAACTGTGTTTTATTTCAAACAGCATTCACACGATACACTGTATTCTTGAGGCACATTCACATCGAGTGCTAAATAACTTCATGCATGGTGGAATGTGGCTACAGCTTTGTGGACTTCAATGCGAATGCTGACTGTAAATGAAAATATTGCTTCTTCGTTTGGCACAGTAGGAAGTATTGTTTGCCACGTGACGGCGGGCATGGGAGGGACTTCTGGCCTGACTTTCATCATGAGGCGAGAAAACGCGCAGCGGCTCCAGCTCGAGGAGCAAAAACAAAGGAGTGGAAAACGGATGTGTAAGGCTGAGTGCGCTGTTAGTGTTAGCAGATATTTCACATGATGGCTCACATTCGGAAAAAATACAACAAAACAGCACAGTTGCACAAAGTTTCGGAGAATATCTCAGATAAAAAGGCACCTTGATATTCTGACCCCCTTTTGGGACGTTCGTCACAGTGTCGTCTTTTCAGCCGGGGATCCCTACAGCACCCTCTTGTGGCCTCGGAGGATGCTCGCGGCAACAACCTGGAAGCTGTGCGACAAGTGAGAAGCAGCCCAGAATATCAAGGTGATTCCTCGAACATTAAAGAAAACTGCAAAACCCATTAAAAGGGGTTAGTATAGTTTACATCACATGTTAAATTCCCAGAGGAGTTTTCAATAACAATTATTCATTGATCTGCAATGACACAGGTGTTAAATATCGTGAGTAAAAATGGAGTCTGATGTTAATTCATTGTCATATTTGGAAAAAACAAAACCACTTTTTGCAAACCAGAATCTGGAGAAAAAATATCACTGAGATGAGAGTCCAAGTACAATATTTACACCTTAATGATGTGTATGCAACTCGTATTGCATTAGTAATCATGGTAAAAATAGAACGATGTGAAGTAATATTTTTATGACGGTTACATCTGATTTGGCCACCCTGTAACAACTGCTACAAATTACTATTATTTCACCTGGATAAGAATACCTGGATATTTTTTTTTTACTAGATCACACAATAAACACCGAACATATCAAAGTCCTTCATTTTTGGTCAGTCTCACCGATAAGTTACGCAAGCTAACCTGAGCCGGCCACCACCAACTCAATGGAGTCCGCACAATTGATGACTCGCTGGAAAGTACCTGTAGGAAAAGCCCACCCTGACCTGTCAATCACTCTGGAGACCAGGGAGGACACGCTGATTGAAGTGGAATTTGGTGCGCCAGATCAGTGACATTATAACATTATAACCTTCAACTCGAAACAACTTCAACTTGGTTTTAGAGTAAAGAAGTACAGAGACTGAAAATATCTGTTTTTAACAAAGTTTTTTTATACTTCTTCTCTAGCAATGAGGTAGCTAGCTTTCAAGGGTCTCTGGTCCGATGGCATTGCTGACACCTGCTGGTCAATTCTGGGTATTACAATTACGATAGGTCTTTGATCAAAAGCAATGAATTAAGTAGAAACGGAAGTTAGTTTGATTGAAATTTTCCAAATTATTTATCTCTTCTGTTTACACTGTACAAAATCATGTTGCAGGCCGGAGGAGACCCTTTATTGGACCAGCGCTGTCAGGGGAGCCGCGCGTTTGACATCCCTGCTGTAACAGGCCACGACCACTGGAGGCGCCATGCAGGGGGAGGAGTTCAGACGGGCTATTTTTAGTAACAATTTAGGATTTGACTTGGGATGAGGGACGGAATTCAACACGCTCAGGTCAGGTGCAGGTCCCAAGCTGAATACATTTAGTCGGACTCCCCCTTTGAATGTTTCCCTCACCCACAACAGACGAGTACGACCAACAAACTGACTGGACCCAAAGATAGATGGTGGCCCCTCCCCCTTGGTCATGTGAACCCACCAAACCCCTCGTGGGCCACTTAATCCCCTTTGTGTCACCAAACCGCTGAAAAAAGGGTCCCCGCCCGGCACCGAGTGACGCGAGAGTTCAAAGGAACGTGAAGTAAGTGAGTGTTGGACTTAAGGGGAGGCCGGGTGGGAGGTTGGGGGGTGGGGGGGTGGGGGGGGGGGGGGCGGTCAGCGGCGTCTCAGATCCTGCGCAGGGGGTGCCACATGGACACGGGCTTCCTCAGGGTGGCCAGCATCTGGTTCCAGTGGGTGATGCCCATGCCGCTGGCCTCAGGGCCGATGATCACGTGACCCAGGTTCTCGCCCCGGCCGTCGTCCGTGGCCTCGGCCACCGTCACCCTCAGGGAGAGCTCCTGCAAAGCAAACAGCACGGCGAGGTGACATAACCCATGACTCAGCAGCCACGATGGGGTGTTTTTACACAACGTGTTCATGCTGAACCAGAATGGAAGCAGTGAAACAAATGTGGAGGAGTTGCATTTGCTGCTTTGATTGCTTTTAACCACACAACTCTTGTCATTTACTTGGCGTTTCATTGCTGCGTGGCTCATTTAAAGAAATGACTTTTTGGAGCAATCTTTTTTTCATTTTTAAAAGACTGATGATTATATTTGAATGACACTTTCTGCTCTGTAATTTGAATTCTGCTTTCTCCTTGAGGATCAAGTATTTGAGTCGCAGTTAAATTCTCCCGTTTTTTCTTTTCTCTCTCTCTTTTTTTCTTTAAATGATCAGATGATATAAGTTTAAGAGAAAGGTTTCGAGTCTTAATTATCAAAAGTGTTGAGAGTTTAACAGGTAAGATGACAGCAGCGAAGCGGTTGGTTGATGGGATTACAGGGACTGGACAACACAACAGAGACTCACTCCAGGAAAACGGCTACCTTTGGTGTTATAGTCACACTTTAACTAACTCTAATGTCCTCTATGCAGTGACGGGGGGGGGACTTTATTACAGTCTGCACAATACTTCCTACTGTGTCTGCAGCTCTATGAGATGTTGAGTGCTCTCATGTTAATATTGCCCTTGCGATCCCACTGTTTGCAGAGCACTTCTGTTTATAAGTGCAGCCTCTCCAGTGCTCTTGCTGCTATCACCCGAACTAATATTTGTTTTCTCCTATAATGAGAGAACCTTTGTTAATGTGGAGACGCCTCTGAAGGGCCTTTATCTGCTAGAGAGCGAGCGCACATGGACATGAATCACACGTGATGTTTGTGCTGTTTTGTTTTGTTTTTTACATCCTTTCCCTCTCTGTTTTCCTCATTGTTTTCGGCCAGTTAACTTTTTTTTTGGAGGGGGGGGCAGACCGGAGTGTCACCTGCAGGACGAGGGACGGCACAGAGAAGATCATGGCTTCATTGAAAATGGGGTTGGTGTCGTCCCTCTTGGTGGAGGTCTTCTTCTTGCTGATCTTCCTGCCGTCTTGCAGGAGATACACTTTGACAAAAGGATCTGAGGACAAAGGAGGGAGGAGACAGCAGAGGTGACCCTGACAGTCTGCACAGCAAAGTGTTGGTATCAGCTAATGTGTCTATGAGCCGTCTGCTGCCGTCTGCATGTTGGTAGTTTTATCTGACTGTTTTGTTGCTGCCTTTTCTTGTCATTTGTTAATCCATCTCCTTAAAGAAGCAGTAGCCTTCAGGTTTTAGAGCATGTTCCTCCCAACTAACTGAACTTTTCAGTGAGATATTTGATACAAAGCAGAATTTCGGCAGCAGCTCATCAGTGCCCCCTAAAGGCCAGGAGGCACTGTGTGGAAATCTGAACACAGACAAAACGCTATTAGACCAGACCTGCAGTGTTCTTGCCGTTGGTCCACACCAGGTTCTTGCACTTGGCCACGACCACAGTGAGGCGCTCTGCCGTGGGCAGGTAGCTTAGAGACAGCAGGATCTCCCCGACGGCGTCCACAGCCTGCCGGGCCACGAACCACAGGGAGGGAAAACACCAGAGAAGGCAAAACACTGCATGAATGCCGAGAATTCAGACTGAGAGCCATTTTATTCATTCATTTGTCACCTGATGCACCTGTGTGGCAATTCTAATGGTAAAAAAGAAATGTGATCTTGATTGAAGAAGTTCCTGAGAGTGGCTTAATTTTTTCACTAAAACAAAAATTTGTCACTCAACAATATTTTTCTCAAATAGGTTGTAAATACAGTTTAATTACAAAAAAAAAATATTTTCCCAAACTCTCAGTTTTGAACAGAGAATGCAGAAAAACACAGCAAAAATGTTGGAAGTAGTTGCTGAAATTAACCAGCTCAGACGTTCGTTTATTTATTTTATCGACATGCTGGTTTGTTGACCGTCCAGCAGAGGGTCCTCCACCACCACAGTGTGTATTGGAGTTTATGTTGCACAGTGTCTGTGTTTTAGTTTGCAGTCGAAGGAAATTAATGGGAAAGTGAAAATATGATTTAAGTCGAGCCCTGAAAAAAAAAATCAGCATCGGTTTTCCACCCCGAACCCACGTTTTGGCCCCTCCCACGTGACGGCGCGTCTGCGCTTCACCTTGTTGACGTCCTGCAGGTAGAGCCAGGCGTTGAACGGCCGGATGGTGAGGTCCAGGTCGGACAGCTTGAGCTCCGCCACGCCGGCGCTGATGTTCCGCTCGTCGGCGTCGATGCCGAAGGCGGCGAAGCGCAGGCTGTACTCCTCCAGCATGGACGGGTCCATGGGGACGGAGAAGCGCTCGTCGAAGATCACGGTGAACGCGTTCGTCTGGACCTGCGGGGGGGAGAAGGAGGGAAACAGCTGAAATTCGGGGGGGGCGACGTGTAACCTGACAAAAGACGGTTTCACCACTACAACACTACACACAGTACCTATCTACCACTTGTGGGGACTGGACACAATCTCCTACTTGACCTCCTGCTGAGAGTTGAACCTGAACTCTCTTGTTGAGAGGTGGCGGTGTAAAAACTGTCATGGCTCTCCAGGAACCAATCGAGTCTTCTTGATGAACATATGATGCACAAGTACATTCACTAAGAAACGGATGGATAGTAGTAAATATGGATGGATGTGTGGAAAGATCAATGAACGGCTGGATGGATCAATCAATAGGTGGATGAGTGAATGAATACAGAGGTGAAGGAGGCCGTGGCTAAAGACACAAACCCGTCCCACCGTCTGACCCTCACCAAAAGCAAGACGTGACCAAGGCGTCACGCGCGGACGATTTTTTTTTGTCCCGAAACCACAAAACCAACGAGGACCACGGCACGTCTCCATCCTGGCAGCCAAAACTGAGGGCACCCTGAGGTCCTTCAGCAGGGCGCCGCAGGATCTCCTTCCATCAGCAGGAGACGCTGGACTGCGGGATCATAAAGCTCAGACGGAAAAGCAACCAAAGTTACCAGGCAACTGGCAGGATGGAGAGGAGGGCGGGTTTATTATTAGACCTCTTTCACACCACTGTTTTCTTTTTTTTTGCTCGTGTGTGATGAGGGATGATTGTGAAAGCGGTAAATCTGGTCTGAGTACAGCCAAGCGTTTGTTGTGCGAAGTCTCGACACGCTGCAGTGGATAAATAGCGAAATAACGTGCTGCTCCATAAGAGAAACGTGAACGACTGATCGGCGTGTGCGGTCGACCTTGGATCGCTCCCGATATCAAAGAGCCGAACAGCATCACAATCGCACAGCCGACACCTGCAGAATCCAGAGGGGGACCGACCTGAAGCTGCGTGAGGATGTACAGCTTCAGGGCCCTCCCTCCTCCCACAGTGAGAGCCTGTCTGCCTGCAGCGCTGGGCTGGAGACCCACCGACTCACCGGGGATCACCGAGTGTGTGCGGGGAGAATTAAAGGAGAGCCACAGGCGTGCGCGCGCGTGTGTGCGTCAGGAAAATTACAGCAAGACGTGGCGATTAGGTGTGAAGAATAAGAAGTGAGGGGAAAAGAAAAAGGAGGATGTGATGGGCGACAAGCAGGTGAGATAATGAAAAAAAGGAGGGATGAGAGCGAGAAAGCAGGGAGGGAGGGAGGGAGGGAGAGGCCTGCTTGACCATCAGGCCGAGAGGAGCTGATGTCAGCATTTCGACATCACAAAGAAGGAGCCACTAAAGCTGCCGCATAAGTGGCTGCTCCTATTATTATTACACAAGGCCCGGATGGCATTGTTACAGCAGAACAACAAGTCAGAAGGAAGGAGGGAAGGAGGCAGGGGGAGAGAGAGAGAGGAATAGAGAGAGAGGGAGAGAGTAAGCCTGCACACGTACAGCAAATCTACAGTCACAGAGCAACAGAGCGATGACTCACGGCCACGCAGGAGCGCGGTCGCTCTCTGGCAAGCCGTGCACGGGCAGCAGAAGGAGGAGCGGCAGGTGTTTAAAATGGACGAGCACAAAGCCTCCGTGATGTTGTGGGACTCGCACAAGCTGAGCCTCCCTGAAAGTCACTTCTTTGAATTTCATATTCACTCGCTCATTTCATGTATGTACCACGTTTCCATCGAAGGGTTGACTGGAGAGCTGAGGCCGAGCTCAGCTGAGACGGGGTGAAGGCAGGAGGCAAAAAGCCTGATTTGCTTCCACTCCGTCATCACTCACAGACACTATGTTGGTGTCACTGTGACCCAATCTCATGTTAACCCTCCTGTTGTCTTCATCTGTCAGCAACAGCAATGCTTCTCCTGGATTATTTTGACCCGATCCATGTTTAATCATCCAAAAGTTGTCAGAAACCAAAGATATACAAGCAAGCATTGCATATTTGTGTGTCTTTGTATTTTGTATTGTATTTGTGTGTGTTTGTATGTGTCTGTGTCTATGTCTATGTCTGTGTGTTTGTGATGAAGTTGAAACATGTCTGACCGTTGCAAAGAAAGAAACAGTAAGCCATATCTGACACCATTTTACATCCATG
>JAUESE010000092.1:1120220-1140568 GCA_032274725.1 Malacoctenus triangulatus
CATCCCTGAGTAAAGCATCACTTCCCTAAAGCAAAGAAATGAGACTAAATAATCATTTAGATCCCAAAGAGCCGCACTTCTTCCCCTTTGGCCTCTCCCCAGCTTCTTGTACCCCTCACATGGCTTTTCCCAGCAGCCCACTGGCTCGCAGCCTCTCATGAAGATGAAGGGCCGACATGAGGTTGTGTGCTTCAGCACGTGTGAGAGCTGGTGGCCCTGAGGTGAATGAGAGCCAGAGAAGAGGAACAGCTGGGCACGAGTCGCCCCCCCCCCCCCTTTCCCGAAACCATCCAGCTGCCCGGCTCAATCTGCATTTCTGCTCCGCAGTGAGGGCTTAAAGTGGCAGCGTGGAGAGCAAATCTATCAGCGGCTCGCCGTGACCTTCTTTCTCGGGGGGGTGGTGGGGGGTTTGTTGGCGAGAGGAAATCGGCGGGGCTGAGGGGTTGATTGGACTCCTTCGGCTCGCTCCGGAGTCGAGGATCAAGGAGCCAAGATGGGTCAGAGTAGAAGCGTGTGTGATGAAACGACGGGAACAAAGAGGGTCTGCGCTCTTTGCATGATGGGAAGGAAACAGCTCGGAAGTTTAACTAAGTGGGTGCACGAGGTCGCCGGCAACCGCACTGCCTGGCTTAAGCTCCCCGGGAAACACCCCCATTTTCCTGGAAGACAACGCCGTGAGGTTGCATGATAACTTTCAGTTGGAGTAAATTACTTTCTTCCCTCCCTTATGGAACTTGCATTACCTCCCCAAACCACTTCATTTCCTAAAGGTTGAACACCACTGATTACAGATTCCCGGTAAACGGTGTGAATGACTCGCCACGTGGAGGCCACGCTGCTGTCATCTTAAGCAGGCGGGTGAAGCCTTAAGAGCAGTCGGGATGAAGTAAATGAGTCTCCGTAATCCTCCCCGGAACGAATATATATTCGAATGTGCTCCTCCGCCAATCTGCAGTAATCCAAGCGAGGAAGACGGCGTCTCTCCCCCCTTGCCCGGGTTGCAGCAACGTGGCGGTGACTTAGCCGAATTACATAAGAGGAGACAAGCTCGGTCTGTGGCAAGCTGCGTCACTGATTAATCTAACGACCTGTCTGAAAGCTCATTACTGCATCTGACATGGGTGCAAAAAACAGCCAAAATGCCCAAACATTGTGTTTAAAGTGGTCCAAGGAGGAAAAATGATGAACAAACCAAAAATAACAATTAATTTAAACTTTATGAAGTTCGATCTGATTAATTAGGAAATTGTAAGACGCCTTTTTCCGACATTTTTTCCACACTAATGTTGTCACGTCCGTGCCTCCCAATCGAAATGAACAAACATTTGTCACAAAACAAATGAAGTGGATCTGTCCTCCTGTTACTGCTGAAGGTTGCAGAGGACTGAGGCTGATCTCAGCTGACACCGTGCAAAGGGCAGGTTGCACCCCAGACAGGTTTGCGAGTGCATCAGTGGACAAACACAAAGAGACACGCAATTGCACGGGCACCGCTGGGCAATTACAAGGCATCAATGGACTGAGAATACATTCTCTGCAGATTGCGGGAGGAAGCCGGAGTACCTGTAGAAATCACACACACACGTGCCTGAGCGGAACATGCAAACAGCATGCAAAACAGCCTCGAGCCAGGAATTGAAACAGGGTCTTGCCAATTTGCAGCTGAGAGAGCTCAGCACAACCCTCTGAAAAAGAGACACCCTGGTATGAATGGGAGGAGTTTAAAAGTAACCATAACTGACAGCCATGACAGCTGAATGTATTTCTGTGTGCATTTAACAGCAAACTAAAGCTGCTGTACTTTATTTAGTGAGAGTGTGTCTGTCTGGGGGAGATAAAACAGCAGACAGACACCCTGGACTCAATAAAGAGTGATGAGGATTAAAAGGCTCATTTAGGCTTTTTTGGGGAACACAGAATGACGCTTTTGAGGTGTTTCCTCTGTCACTGCTGCTGGTTCAAAACCCCAAAATAAACAGCCTGTGGAACAACACCAGACACTAAATAACAGATTTCGTGCAAATAAAGATTTGCATGTTTGCCACACATTTATACAGACAGTTAAACAACTTTTACTGCTTTAATTCAGTCTGGTTCTTGAAGAACAACCATAAAAGTACATCAATGTCTATTTCTCAAGCGTTACATCCAAACGATAGTTGCCGCATTTCACCAACAAAAGAAATGTTGCAGTGTGATCACTTTGCAACCATCGCGCAGCAACAGAACAGAAACCCCGGTCAGAGGAAGCGATTGGAGGAGGTGGGCGGAATGAGAAGGATCAGAGGGGAGCAATGAGGTGAGATCAGCTCAGTGGGAGGCTGGGTGGAGGAAGTGGGGGTAGGAAAAGAAACGAAAAAAAAGAAAAAAAGTGAAAGATATGGAGGGATGGTCAGAGAATAAAAACAAGCCTACCTCGACGCATCAAAGTTTTCAGTTAAAAGCAGCAGCAGCAGCAGCAGCAGAGTGAAAGGCGTCTCTCTGCTTCCATCCCTGAGAGAGCCAACAGGCGGGCTCTGCTCCCACCTCCAGTACTGGAGATTTCTCACCGAGCGAGCCAGCGAGCGCTCTGCCTCCTACCGCCTGATGCCGTGATTAAAGCGCGAGCGCACGCACGATCACGAGTAAGTGAGAGCGAGAGAGAGAGAGAGAGAGAGAGAGAGAGCGCGAGAGAGAGACACAGAGCCTAAAGTGGTCCTTCACTAGAAAGTGCTGCACAAATAAAAATAAAACCAAATTGATCTTTTTTTATTTCCAAATACTGACAAGCAGAACACGAAGATGGACGTGCGAAATTAACCTGACACTCGGGCGCGTGCGCCTCGAGGGCCGCACGCCTCCTCAGAAAACTAAAACTGTACCCTGCCATGTTTGACAGCGCCGAAACACGCACGTCTAACTTGTTCCTCATTAGTATGCAGCAGAGAACAATCGAGCTGCAGGCGGCTCGACGTGCGGCATCCACAAAGCTTTTATACACACTTGCTGCACACGTGTGTTTTTAGAGTTTAAGACACAAACACTGCAGCCCTGCTTTGCATTGTGCAAAAGAATCGCGAGAGGATTTTGTCAATGATGAACCCAGCAACAGGAGGGAAAAAAAAAAACGCCCCACAGATCCACAGTGAAGCACCTCTTCTGTGCATGTGCTCCACAAACCCACACTCTTCACTCTTCTGCCGCTTTGTGCTTCTATTTCTTGTCCTCCTGCGCTCCACTTGATCACCGAGAGAACCTTTCCCCACCCACAGAGAGCTTTTTAAAGTGCCCGGCGATGCTCGACAGTGCTGCCGGTGCTAAATGGTTGAACATCACCAGTTGCTGTGACACTTCAGCAACTAGTGGTGAAGTCCAAAGTGAGACAAGAATAAAGGAAGCTTTAAATTGGAGTCACATCAGAAGTAGCTGGAGGAGTTTGCATATATCTGAGGGTCTTACAACATTTTTCACTCCAAGACTGTCTCATCAACAGGTGGTGTCAAAATGAAGCAATCAAGCTCATCAAGAGATAAAAAAAATAGGATAAACACTGACTTTCTATCAATGAACATTTGATATCCAGCTCATTTTGATTCTGCATATGTGAGGTCTGTGAGAGGAGGGCTCTAACAACCTTCCAGCTTCCCAATGTGGAACATTAGCACCAAACGCTCTGCAGCGCTTCCTGAAGGAACGGAACAATTTTTCAAGTTATTCTTGGCAGCGAGCTGCAGGTTCCTGGTGACAAGATGTGTTGAGGTTATGAGCTCCAGCTGTTTAAGCGGCGCATAAATTATGACTTGTCACAGGGAAAGTGAAATCAGCCGCGGTGGAGTGAAGGAGCTGCACTGACATAAGAACAATGATCGGTGACATAAACTGGGTGGATGCACCTCAAGCTGAATCTGCCGTTCTGCAGCCACCTGAGGATGTGACAGATATCACAGCACAGGATCCACATCTGGATACATTGGGGCATGAAACAGTTCAGTTAGCAAGATGACATCATGAGCTTATTAAGCCCGTGTCAAAAAAACTCCAGGTTTTAAAGACATGTTTATATCCAAACAGAACAGTCTCACTCTTAAACACGCTCTGTGTGACTCAATCAGCTGCTTCATCGAGTAAAAACAGAAGTAGCTTTTCTTTCGGGTGCTAAAGTTAGAATGAATAGAGGAAGTGGAGTCAAACTGGGTTTTCAGCATGAACACAGCTGTGGTCCTGAGGAAAACTCCAGCCATATTTTGCTCCACACACACCTGGAGTCGTTGGATACACCTGTGTTTATCAGCCCCACCTGCTGGCAATCAGTATCTGATGGTGTACGAGGAGCGTGCTGCGGCTCACTGTTGTTGGATGCTACTTAAAAGTCAAATCTAACATTGCAAAATAATGCATGTGATCCAGAAAAAAAAGCGAATCTGGCCAAAATTTAATTCTAAGTGTACGAAGATGAATTTGTCAGACTGTCGTTCTTACCCAAGTTGCTGTAGGTGGCGCTGCACTGGCTGGAGGCTGGAGAGTGGGAGAGATGGGAGTGGCTCCCGTCCTCCTCGGGCTCCCCGAAGCTGGCGCTGCCCTCGCTGGCGGAGGCCTGGGCTGCGCCATGGCTGCTGGCACGGCCGTCTTCGACCTCCCCAAACACCAGCCCCAGATTCACTCTGGCAGGCAGGGAGGTGGCCGCGGCGGCGGCAGTGGTGGTGGGCAACTCGCGGTCCCTGGCATTGCTGGCACTGGCCGGTACCTGGCTGCACATGACACGGAGAGAGGGAGGAACCCGGTTACAAAACGGTGGAAGACTCGCTCCGTTACCAGCCTGATTTAGCCTCACTTCCTCTTTTCACTCCCACTGTTTATCACCCAATGACGGCGGGTTGTTCTTTTCACCTGTACAACAAATCTGACAAAATGTTGGACCACATAATGAGCTCTGCTCGCAAAGACAACAGTGTAATAGGCTGAAAAACAAACTCGCTGTTTTTTTTTTTGGTCTTTAATCTTCCATTATTTTGTCGACAACTGATAACCCTATCCGAACATCGCAGGACATGAACAACACATAAGCAACAGCGATATCAGGCCGGCTTTTCCTCCCAAATCTGGATGTGCGCAAGTCTATCAGAGCGATTCATCTCTCACCACAGGAGATGAATCACAGATAGCACAGCTGCAAGTGTTGGGGCCTTTGAAGTGTTTTAATGCGAGTGTACATACGTTGCCTGAGGGAAGGGGGAAGTAAAAGGGAAAGCAGGCCACAGAGAAGTGCGGGTTTTGAAGCGGCCCCTCGTGTGAAAGTGGGTGGCTGTGATTCGAGGGGCCCGCGGTCAAGTGGTGACAAGTTGGCAGACTTTAAGGGAGAAAATGAACAACATTCAACCAAGGTCTGGGACTGGAAATGAACAGCGTAGACATGCTGACGAGTGAACAGCTCAGTCAGGAGAACTAAAGAAAAATCTTCTGACCACGAGTGAAACAAGTCCACCAACCTTTGATTTGTAAACAGTTGTGGAACTTCCGTTTAGTAATTTGGATGACAACAGTGAACTGTTCGCAGACAAATAAAGCAGTTACACCTGAATTTTGTCTTTAATCCATGTTTGCTCGAATAGCTCAACCAAGAACAACAATGGCTGGTTGAACAGACATTATTTTGGACTAATTAGCATAATTTTTTTCCTATGTGTTAAAATTAAACATGCTCAAGTGTTCTGGAGTAGCTTCTCAATTTATGGGCAGACCCTTTGCTCCCACTGACCCTGTGAATCCCTGTTCTTGACCCGTAACAGCAACACTTATTTCCCCTAGGAAAAGCTACGTGGCGTCCATATTCTTTTTCTTATTGTGCTTCAGGAGGACACAGGAGATGATATCCTTTAATGTGCCGATCGTAGCTCAGTTGACTTGTGGGTGTGAACAATGTGGGTCGTGTCTCACAGTTACTCACACTGTGTTATCAGTGTGAGAGCTCAGATTGTCCAGAGCACCCCCCCTCCCACCCCATCACGGCGTGAAAGCCCCGGGGACACCACGAGGAAACTCGGTGTACTCAGTGTGGCATGAGCTGACAGAGATGCGAGTCGCACGGGCAGTTTGCTCCACGTGCGTCTTCGAAGGAGAACTGACAGCAATCGTTTTCCCCACAGGGCCCGCACGCAACACCATCTGTGTCTCTGCTCAGATTTATCTGGTGTATCCAGAGACGACTCTAAATTCAAAGGTACAGTTTGATGAGCGCAACGAAGCAGATTTTCTTTTACAATTTATTGTGTCCCCATTAATTCTAAGGATTCCACGAAGGACACCGGCACTGAAGGAGCAGCGAGCAATGAAATACCGATTAATAATATACCTTATTTATCACCTCATTAGAAGTACAAAATTTCCAGTTTTATGGTTTACAAAAATAAGGTGGTTCAATAAATGCGGATTGAATCACACGAGTGAGAGGAACAGTGACTGTCTGGCTGTTGGTGTTGTAGTGCGATGGACTGGTGAACTGTGGAGGGTACACCTGCCTCTGCAACAACTTCAGCTGGGATGGGCTCCAGCAACACGTTTCACTGAAGTGTGTAAAGTGTGTACAGGAGCTAAAAAGGGGCATATTTGCCTGCTGTACTTTGTGTAAACCTCAACAGCCTAACCTTAAATGAACCGTTACAAACAGTAAGCAGACTCTTTATATTTGTTCATCTGTGTGTGATTGAGGAAAACCACTGAACATTTGTGTAAAAGCATGACCAGACTCTTTATTCCAGCTCATATCCAATCTGCCAGTAAAATGTCGGCAGGACTAAGCCTTTACTGCATCCAGCCAACAGGGGGCATTGCTCTATTTTGTCCTCTCCTTGAAGCAAATGTCAATCTTTTCAAATATTGTGTAAATCATACTCATAAATCGCTGCGTTGAACATCCTTTAAAGCAGCTTCATGTTCTCACTGTGCTCATAAAATATTGCTACAAGCAACATATCGCTCAAGGGTGAAATGGGAAGCAATGAAAATTTTCAGTTGTGCAAAAATGCAAGAATACAGAAGCAATCTGCTGCACATCGCCTTTTGATCATGTATCATTAACAAAACTTTACAAAAAGACAAACACGCACGCACGCACGCACGCACGCACACACACACACACACACACACAGAAACCATGTCTCACTGGCATCAGCTGTGCCTGGCATCAGCCCCCCCTTCAAGTAAATGAGACAGTCCCGGTTCCTGACCCCTGATCTGATTACATTTAAGCCACAGTCTTTAAACGTGAACTGTCTGCGATATTACAGTGTCAGGCCACCTGGGTTGTGGCCGCCCAGGTGGTCTGACATTCTCAATGACTGTATATATTGACCCTGATTGTAATCGTGGCTGGCGCTGCCAGCTGCTCTGACTTTCGCTTGCTGTCGTGGCGGCGTATTGTGCAATATAGTGGTACTCTCATTCAGTCTCGATTCAAAGGGAGGGGGGACGGGGTGTCACAAAAAGTTCAGAGCTGAATTCATTGCCTCGGGCCTGATATGGGCGGGGCCGGCTGGCACTGATGTTTGTATGAGCCACATGTCTCATTTCCTATAACTGTAACACCGATGACACACTTTTCATGTGAGCAATGATTTATGAGGTCATACAGAAAAGTCCCCAAAGGTACAAAGTTAGGACTGGGCTCCTGGAGGCCTTCAGCGACTGTAGCAATGAGTTTATAGTTCCCTGTTAACGGTTGGCTGACCTTTATACAAACCACATAAACTCCAGGTTCACCTGATTTGTGACGACTAAAACAATCAACCTTGAAAATGTGACTTGTGATTGGCCAAGGTAATTGAGCTGTGTCTCGAGGAACGCCTCTGCTCAGACATGTTGATCACCTGCCACCGTAAGCCCTCAGGCCAACATGCCTGCTTTACAGGATTGAGACCTACAGCTTTTTACATTAGTGCAGTACATTAACATTTGTCACCCTGCCAGCAGGAGACAGTTACAATAACTAGATTGTCATGAAAAAAGGATAAAATCAGGAGCAAGTACACTGCGAATGGATGACAGCATAAAGTCCAAGCAATTAAGAACCAAATGGCATCCAGACTATTGTGCTATAATGTTCTGCATCCAGCTTGGCTCGGGGATCTGCTGTTAGATCGTTTGCACTTGCAGAATCAATTTCCTATTTTATTCTTCCTCATTCTGTGCTTTCGACACACTGGTTCTACTCAAGAGCCAGTGATCAACGGTTTACAGTTAGCCATAAAAGAGCTCAAAAGAGCAATAAATCAAACAGGCAAAGGCTGCTGTAAAGTTCTGGATAGACAAACATCCAGAGTGGATACACACCTTGAGAGGTCCTTGACAATATAAATACCTTTAGGCCGCTACACGTTTCGGTGTCAGGACCTGACTTGTTCAAACAGCACGAAGCAGCCCGAGTGCAACTCACTGCTAAGACCTCTGTTGTAGGAGTTGAAGGGTCTCTCCAAAAGCAGATCATTTAGCCTGTCCCACATACTGGGTTAACATGACTTCAAATGGCCTGGGTGGTCACACAGCTAAGTAAGAAAGAGTGGACTTTCAGTTCTCACCCACTGTACTGGCTCACACAGCTTCCCATCTGGAAACCTTGAACAACAGGAGAAAGAAATCACATCCTCGGCAGAGCAGAGTCCAAGGAATGCCAGCGGGCCGGTTGTGAAGGATCAAAGTGTCTTTTCCAGCATGCAGTTTGCTTTCCTCTGTCTCCGTCTTCGAATGATCTTACCTGGCTAAGGTAATGTGTGTCTGCCTGCGCCGAGGAGCACGCCCACTGTTGGCCAATAAAACAGCTTCCAGTCAGTGGAGAAAAAAAATACCCGGGGAGAGTTAACCCTTCATCAGCCAAACCAAAGCCAAAGGTGTGTAGAGTAACGTGGGTCACTGGGTCATAGTGAGTCAATCACTGACTGACTGTCTTGTTTGTCAGGGAATGGATGAGCTTCTTACAAGGCTGAAGAAACTCGATCCTCCAAAGGTATTTTGCTGCGTTTTGAAAAACACCGTTGGACCATCTGTCAAGAACGGAGGCTGCGTGATTCAGGAATAAATCTGCTACTTAGCACAAAATATGGTCTCTTGAAAAATCAACATAAAAATGCTAAAAAACCTGTGTGATATTACAGTGCAGTAATTTTTTGTTCGTTTACACAAATAGCCAGATATCAAATCAATATTTTAACTTCTGTTGCCGAATTTCCTCCTTTTTCTTTTTTTTTTTTTAACTCAAATCTTCTTGCCGATGCTTGTGAGTGAGTCAGGTATTAACGGACTGAATTCAAATGAATTCTGTAAACACTGTAAAAGACTGCTTGTGAAAAGCAAGTGGTAAGAGAATTTAGGAGACTTGAGTGAGGGTGAGGCCTCTTTGAAGTTGTGTTGCTAAATGTTGTCCGCTCAAAGCCCAGTTGCACAAAGACCTGTGTGTTCTTATCCAGAGTGTGTGGATATGTTTTGATTTGCGGCAGTAATAATCTCAATTTACAACAGGTTGTTCGATGGCGAGAGGATAAACTCGTCCAGGCACAATGAGTCTTTGTTTATTCTTAAAATTAGCCACAAGCGTAACAAAAATAAAAATACCAAAAGCTGTTCAGAAATGTATCGATGAGACAGATATTCTCTGATGTTCAATGTTAAAAGGTAACTTTAACAAAAAAAAGATTTCATGAGCAAAAAAAGATTTCATGAGCTCTAAACTCAAAGCAGGGGTCTTCATTAAAAAGTTTGCCAGTGATTTTAATTCAAGAAATTACCCCAAAGAACTGTGACAAACACAGATGACCTGTTCTGATGTCAAAATTTGGTATGACAAGAACTGGATACTTTTTAATCCACCCAAATATAACCTAAGCACCCGAGCTCCGTGGTAGCCAGACGCTTGATATATTTTTAGGAGAGCAGGCGCACACTTGTTTCTTCTACCACCTCTGCCAGTGTGAGAGAAGAGACAGGAAGAAGGAAAAGATGACTGGAGCCAAAGCTCGAGAAAGAGTGAGAAAGAGAAAGCAGGGAAGCGAGAGACGAGACAGAATGGGGCCGATGTCTTGACAGGATGGAGGAGTAAAATATTTACGAGTTCACAGTGCTTCAGGCTCAAAGGAGAATATTGTGAAAGGGTGGCATGGTGAGAGGATCGCAAAATTACACAAAAACTGGGGGGAAAAAAAGCATGGTGGGATGCCAGGCACCTTGACAACAACGCTGAGGGCACGACAATTATGAGGATGGCTTGAGGCGCGAGACATGAGAAGAAAGAAATAGATGCAAGTGTATGGCAGGTGTCAAAACCAATCAGGTGAGGAGATGGTCCTGGGTATTGGTGGACCTTGGCAGTTTACAGACTTAAGGCCTGTCACAGCCTTTGGTTGTTGCTAAATTGCTAAGCTGGTGTGGGAAAAAAAGAATCAAGTGAAAAGGAGTCTTTGTGATGTCGCTTCTCCTTCACATTAAGGGGAACCAGTACTTGGACAAGGCCTCACGATGGACCCAATCTATGAGCAAGATGAAACGGTTGGCCTGGGAATGGCAAATCGACCCACCACATGAACTAGAGGAAGCTGCAGGAAACAGGAATGCACGGACCCAATACAAGGTTGGATAGATGCTGCATGCAACTTGTCTACTCTGGTTTTATTTGTGGCTGCCTAAATTTGTTCTGGTGAAAGCAGTTTGTGCTTGTAGACTTTACCCGTTTCCCAGTGCTGGCTTGCAAAACAAATAATATCGGCCAAGAAGTTTTAGCTCCTCGCAAAAGACGAATAGACTAAAAGGGGGGAAAAAGTAGTTTTTTACGAGACAGTGACATCTAAGTACTTTATCAAGTCCAGTCAGAGGAGAATATGCAGGCATAGTTTGAGGTGAAGATTACTGTAGTGAAGAATTTCAAAGACAAAATTCACCAGCCAGGCAGAACAGGAAATAATCACTTAATAAATCAACATCTTCTTTTAATTAGGAGACAGATATATTAACACGGAGCAGAATCAAGTTCAACAACTTAACCTCCACAGCAAGGCCCCTCTGGAAAATTAATTAGCCACCTTTGGCATGAGCTTAACTGGAGCTGTGATGACTCGCAGCTAAATAATATATCAGTGAAAACTTGTCTGCAGATGATTTAAAGTCTTAAAATATCTAATCATTATAGTATAAGAAAAAGCAGAGACTTCAGTTTTACACATTCCTCGCAGCAGTCTCAGTTTACTTCTTCCTTGATGAGGCATTTTTTTCAGTTCAGCCACTGCACATTACAAGAGAGTGACTATCACCAACACACAAATAATACTTTGCTTCCCTTCCAAAGCACAAACAAGTGGATGATTTAGAGCAGAAAATATGTATTTGTGTATCTGGCGTGAACTGAGCTATCTTTATCTGGCACAATTAGTCACACTGCAGGAGACCTGGCTCAAAACAAACTAAGGATAACAGCAGGGCAAAGACGAATAACCAAAATATCATTGGCACATACGGTGAGCATTGGCGAACGGGATTATTGTGAGTGCCCTACAGTTTGAGTAGCTGCGGGGAACCTGCCATTGAAAGCATCGATTTTGACATAAAGTGGGACTTGATGCGACTGCTGATGAGCAACTCGCAGCAAACTACGGTCTGTTTCTTCAGGAGATAACGTTCCAGTCTGCTGTTATTGATGCCGTTACGAGGAAGGCTGCCTGGGCTGGACGGTCCATGCAGTGAGACATGCCAAAACTAAGATCAAACGCGTTGAGCATCGGCGATGAGGGAATCCGTATGAGAGGGGAGAAGCAGCTGTGACGCTCTGGAGCTGCAGCTGGTAAAGGCTAAGCATCCTCAATGTAAGGAGGGTCCCCTGAGAGCACTGAAGGGAAAGCATAAGGGCAGCGGCAATACGGGCATCGCATGTAAACGACATATTAGATGAGCGGGGAGGTGGGGGGGGGGTGATGTTGTTCGAGCATGCACGTACTGATTTGACATACAAAGAAATTATACTTAACTTTGAGCTTTAAGGACACATTAATCAGTGTATTTCACTTGCAGCAGTATTACTCTCACCTTCAAGCCCTTGTTAAATTCTTCATGTGCTGAAATCAGGTTCTTGTGGTACGTAGCTCACCTCTAAAGTCATCTTTTTATGGGGCTTTAATAACAGGCTTTAAGTGCTTTCTGCCTGGCATGATCCCACAGGTCATATATCTACTCCTGCACATCAAGCAAAAGCGCTTCACCAAATTTTAATAACTGCACAAAGCTATAGCCACAGTAACCAGGTCATTCTGGTTATGAGATAAGCAAAACAATCCCTGCAGAGTCCTTCGGGTTGAGATGAGCAACAAATAAATTTGGATAGTGACAGAGGAAAAATTAGCATCATGATTCTACTGTTCACAAACAAATCTAGGGGACACCTTATGCAAGATTGAATGCAACCATAGAAAGTATTAGATAGATACCTGAGATCCTTGATGACGAGATCCACTCCAGTGGTGTTTGGGGAGGCTTTTTGTCCCGGATTCATGGGTTCAGATTCTTTGCTTTCATCAGATGACAGAAGTGAAGTCTCTCTGCACTCTTCCACGCGTAGTTCGCCCTCACCGTCAGCAGAACCGCTGCCACTGTCGGGTTTGTAGGTGAAGATAATGGTTGGTTTCTGATTGGGGTCCTCTGGTTTGGCCTCAGCGAACCAGTGCTGATGTTGTGCTGGCGGTGGTGGGAGCATGTGGATGACAGTCCCGTCCAGTCCAACCAACTTGCCCTTCTCTTTCTCTCTCTCCGCTTTCTCTCTCTGCTCGTCTTCATCTTTCCGCCGCCGGAAGAAACTCTTGAAGGAGATCCAGCGTTTGGGTTTGGTGCTCTCATTTGACAGACGTCTGCCCTCTCCCCCGGGACTCAATTCACCTTCACTGGGTCGTGCAGGAGAGCTGGAACCGGAGCTCTTGGTCCAGTTGCCAAAGTGCCTCTGGAGTATGTTAGATGCATGATAAGGTGAAGACGTGGATCTTGGAGGGGGGAAAGGAGGATTGGCCTCTGACCTGGGGCTGGAGAGAGGAACAGCAGCAGAGGCACTCTGGGATTTTGACAAAATCTTTGAGGGCGTGTCTTTCTTTGGCTTTGAAAGACAACTGTCAGTTGTGGAAAAGAGAGATTTGGGCCGAGTGAGGGTCTCCTTCATGGCATCGGGCGGAAGCGCGTACAGCTCCTCAGAACTGAAAGTTTTGGTGTGCGTGGATGGAGATTCTGGAGGAGACTGAGGAGGCTGGATGGAAGCCACAATCTGTGAAAGCACAGCACTGGCCTCCTCCCTGTGGCTAATGGCTGTTCCAGGAGACAAAGCTAAGCCTGTATCATTATCTTTACTGCAGGGAGCCTCTCCAGCTGTCTTAAAAGTATGTGTGACAGTACTGGCAGAGGGGCTGATTTTAGGCAGGATTGCAGTAACAGTGAGATTGGCTGGGGAATTTGTTGATGTAGTGGGAGAAAGGGCCCCAACGGGGGAGCTAATCACAGTGCTTGTCACAGTGCTTGAGTCTGTAGTGGTTCTAGGTTGTAGATTTGGTGCCTTTGACACTGCTTCAAGTGGAAGTTTTGGCTCTTCAAAAGAAGCTTGCTCTGATGTGCCTCTTCCGGACTGAGTTTTCTCTGTTGAGGAGGACTGGACACTCTCGGAAGATCCGATCTCTTCGTAAGTATGACTTGTAATCCTGTTACCGGTCCCCTTCGCCTGTGGCAGTTCCCCACTGAGTCCCAAGAAACTCTTGTACACAGCAAGGTTGTCATACGCACTGGGGTTGATAACGATCGGTACTTTAACGGCATTCTTGGAGCTGCGAGCATAGGCTGGTTCATCTCGAATTATGATGGGAAAAGGCGGCATTCCGGCATTGTTGAAACTGTTAAACTTGATCTCTGATAAGTTGGGGGATTTCACGGGCACAGTTCGGGACGAAGACAACCCAGCAATGGGAGAAGTGGGGGCAGACTTGTGACTGCAGTGTGGAGTGACACTGGTATACCCAGCATTACTTCCCACCCCGAGATCAACTTTAGGAATCTTTTGGCGGGGACTTGTGCTTGAGGTCCACACCTCTTGGTAGCGTATGCTGCCCAATTTTTTTCTGGAAGTAACTGAAGGAGCAGCAGATGTGGGTGATGTTGGCATCACAGGAGAAGTTGGTAAAGTAGGGGATGTTGGAGACATAGGCTGGACCAAAGGAGTACTACAGAACGATGTAGGACTTGAAGGCATTGACAGGTTTTTGGGTTTATGACAAGAGTCTGGAGTCTGTTCATCTTTTGTAGCCATTGACGCAGACACATCAACTACGGTGTACGGCTTACAGATGAGCGATTTTTCCAAATTTACCACACGGTATGGTTTAGCTTGCTCCTCCGTGGGACTGAAACTTATGGTGACTGGTTGTCCTGGGAGAGCTTGGGGCATCGGCATGCCTTCCCTGCCATCCTGATCTTCCAATCGAATTGCAAGGACGGCCTTATGTGTTTCAGCCACCTTGACTGGACTCAGTGCTCTGCTGACGGACTCCTTTTTTGGAGAAGTGCATGGTAGAGGTGCTTTACCGGTTGTGGGAGAATACAACCCATTTCTTAGGGCACAAATTGAACTGCTCCCATTGCTGGAAGTGGTCTGAGAGTCCTCTGGGAACGAGGATGACGACTCTGGAGATGTTGTGGACTCTGAATTGGACAAGAAACCACTGCCTTGCATGTCAGGAGGTCCATAGGAAAGAGGAACCCCATTGGAATCAACTGAAGGGTACCCATTCAAAATCTCGTCGTAGCTATCGTCATAGTCAACAGCACATATTCTCTGCAGTGAGCGGTTGCGAAGCGGGACAGTATTCCACTTTTTCCCTGCAGCAAAGGGCACTGGAGACAAGGTGGCTGCTCGGAAATTTGCAAATCGTGGTTGGCCCCGCATACGGATCTCCATGGCGAGCAACTCTTCATCACTTTCATCCCAACTCTCATGCTCATCGTCCTCCCTCTCAGTGTCTTCATCCTCGTCCTCGTCATCATCTTCATCATCACTGGAAAACTCAGGGTAACAATATCGACCACCTTCTGTGCTGATGATCTTGGCACTGTCGCTTAGCGATACCCTTTTATGACTGGTGCCACTTCCACTCCCACTGCCACAGCTTCCCATGGCCAGACAGCTTGAGGCTGGGAGACCTCGTTCTAAGGATCGCCGGTAGGAACTACTAATTCGTCCCCAAAACATGTCTTTGGAGCCACAAAGGGGTGTGGGGCTCGGGCCAGGGCCCAAACCAGCTATCTCCTTGAGGACATCCGTTAATCCACTGTTATTGTTATTTCCACTTGGTGTCCTCGGGCTGAGATGTCCATATCCCTCAATCTCCTCACTGCCGCCTTCTCCTTCATTGTTGTTGCTCGGTCCACTCTTACTGTTCAGGCCGTTGTGATTCCAGACAGTAAAGGCTGACAGTTTTCCCTGCTCCAACACATTCTGAGGTTGTTGCAGGTTGCCATCTGTATCCAGCCCAGCTGAGGAGCAAGGCAGCATCATAGTGGGCTTCACAGCAATGGTCGGCTTCTTAGCCACAGGTGGACGGAAGTGTCCTGAGCGAGCCGTCCCACTGCCAGTGCTCTGGGTGTTGGTGTGAAGGTTAGAGTTGGCTTTAGTCCCAGCAGGAGGCGGGTTCTGTCGCGCCGTTGGTCGCCTCTGCTCAGACGGAGGCTTCCCTCCACTGCTCTGAGCCAGACAGTGCAGACTTTTCGGTTTAAAGCAGTTCTTGCACTCGCCTGGTTTCCAAACGTGCTCGGTGAAGGTGCTGCAGGCTGACATGACTGCTGATGCAGTGGGGCAGCCTAGGGGGTCAGTGGACTGGGAACGCCTCCATGAAACAACAGGACGTGACTGTTGTACAACAGCGAACTCTTCTTAGATTTCAAATGTGAAGGAGACTGGACCTGAAAAAGAGAAGAGGAGAATGGGTATTATTCAAATGAGAACTTCTGTATATGTGAAATGGGTCTTCACAGAAGAGATATCAACTAAACTGGCGAATACAAGTAAATCCAAAATCTACAAATTAAAACAATAAATGGCACATTTTTCATCTATAGAATTTGTTGTCTGGAACAGTACAAACAATAATGATACATCATGTTCGCAAAGTTTTGAATATCTACAAGTCAGGTTCTTTCATCATCAATCCAGTCGGACTCAGGAACTGATAATACCTTTCCAAGTAAACAAAAGCTTTGGAAGCCATTAGTAAAAAAAAACAAAAAACAATCCCATCCCACAAGACTGAAGTAAAAAGCTTTCGGTGGGTTGGAGGCAGTGTGACAGAGTGATTTTGGGGGGGCAATGCTACACTGTCTCCATTAGATGGCAAGCTTTCTCCATGCAGGAGCCAGTCCTTCCCTCAGTGCAGCACTCTCGTCTCTTCACCCGCAAATGGACTTGTAAGACCTGAAAGCATGGGGCCACAAGTGAAGAGGATTAGGGGGGCTTATTTCCTGAATTGCTGTCTGGTGTTGTTGTTGTTAGGCTTAGGTGAAATAAAGGTGCTGATATCGCTGTCGAATCAAACCTCTCAGAGAGCGCAAAATCCTATGAACCAGTGAAGTTAGGTGGAAAATGAAAAATCAAAAGTGCCTCAACAGGGTTCAAGTGTACTGGTGCCTGAAGAATGGCAAGTCTTTTCAAGTTATTTATGAATGGAATATTTTTGAGCCGATCTACAAATATCTGATGTTTTTACTGAGCAAAAAGCAGTAGAAACATCGATAAGGCCCCAAAACACATGATCAACATACATTCTGATCTATCCAATTAGCCATCAAGAACAAAGATGGCATTTAAGTAGAAAGTTGGCACAAGAACTTCTTCAACTTCAAAATAGATAAGCAAACAGCCCCCCCCAAACCTGTGTTAAAAATTCAACCCATTCTGTCAGATAACAAAGGCTGACATTTGAAAAGCAGCCTGGTCGCAGGTTATCAGCACCAACGCGTTCACATCAGACACATCCTGTTTTCTCGAGTGCCTCCTGCTCACATACTTTTTTTTTTAATATAAATACACCACCAATGTGTCCTACACCATTCAAAGTAGTATACACAAGAAGGATAGGGGAAAAAAACATCTATGTTGTAGAATCATGAAATAAGCTTCAGCCTAATTCAATGCAAACCATCCATCTAACAGAAGAGGAAAGACATACTAAATATGCATTAGCATTTAAATGTGGTTACTCCGATCAACAAATGCACCGTCACGCAACCAATTACAAAACACTCTCTGAAACCACATTAACTTCAAACCTGACAACTGTGCTAAAAAAAATAACATTAAGCAGCAACATGGAATCCTTTTAATGTAGCAGCACAATCTGGATGTCAGATCACCTGGTACAGATGTTACAGCTGAGCTGTTCTGGACAGACTAATAAGGCTACAACGCACATTAAAAAAAGCTTAAAGGAGAAAAGGTGGTTGTCTAGAGAGAGACAACTATGTGATGAAAAATAACTTGTACATTTTTATCATCATAGACTTCTAGTTTTGTTCATTTTTAGAGTTTCTGATTATAGCTTCAGCTGTTTGCAAAGGTTTAACACTGATTAGGATACATATTTTAGATTGAGCATCTGTATTTAGAACTAAATGCATCATCTCTTTACCACACCTTTAGAGTCAGAGGGGAAATATTCAAACGATAAAACAAACGAGATCTATTGTTCCGATAAAAAGACGCGGTGAAACAACACAGTCCTCATCCTGAGCAAAAGCAAACCGGCAATTGATTACAGGCCTGCATCTGCTCTCCGCTGGGCTCTTTGGATGATAATCAGAAATCTGCTTCTCTTCCACCGAGATCAATCAATACTTTGAAGCTCCTTCCTCCGCCAGCCAAACCTGATTAAGTGTTCTGTGCTGAAGCAATATTATATCCATTGGCTGGTGGTTCTTACTTCATTCAGCTCTGTTTGACGTGTCAGGGCCGCCAAAAGGATTATTAGATGCGACTCGGCCTGAATACACAATGGGTGCGTTGCTGAGAGGAGAACCTATTCAGACAGGGTCTGGACATCTCCGACTGTAGATAACTTCTTCACTCGCTGGCACAAGAAATATTGCATCCATATCCAAACTGGGCTTTGGCTCATTGATACCGACGTGGATGGATGAATCAGCCCCGTGAGCCGTGGATGTCAGATCCTGTGCGGAAGGATGTTTCCGTGACAACTCCCTAAACGTGGCTGGACACAATAAAGCAGGAACTCCCGAAACAAACCCTGACCAAGCGGCGATGGACGAGACAGTATTTGTCCGGTGACATCAGGCGCAGGAGCAGCATCCTTACAGGAAACTGCTACGGTAAATCAAACTTTATCATCCAAAACGTAGCAGCACAGCCACATGTGAAAAAAATTGTTACACTTTTTACGGCATTGGCTTGTCCCAAAAGCAGTTCCCCTCGTCTGGAGTCATTTTTTTCAGCTCCCTGTGAGTGTTGTCAAAATACCAGAAGTTTCACAGTCTTGGCGTAATTCTGGTGAATTTTGATGCTTCTCATGCAATAACACCATAAAAAAAAAATAACAGAACTTGTGATCTTCAAAATAAACTCCTTCAAAGACAGCAAACCATAAACTTCGTGCTCTGTTGCACATTATTTTAAAAGCAGAAGAAAAGACAGTTCCTCTGAGCCCTTTTAATCCCTTTAATAAAAAATGGTCAAATAAACAAACCAACATTAGCAGCATTTTAATGAAAGCTGCCTTCAATGTGATGGCCCCCAATTTGCCTCCACGAGAAGCAAAGGGTAAAACGAACACCCATCAATACGATGCCGCCCACCTCGCTCTTTTTGCACTCCTAAAACCAACTCCTGCAACAGTCGATGCCTCACTGACGGACCTAATGTTCCCTTCTTTGGCTCTATGAAACGTGAGAGAACAGAATGAATGCTTTTCAAAAGAATGGAGTTTAACAACAAAGTCACGCATTAGCCCCACCAAGAACCCTTGTGCAGACTTAAAAACCACTGACTTTTCTTCCATCCATATGAATCAATAACAAACACATTTTGCTTTCTTCCTTTTCGACAATCCCCTCTTTGGAACGGTTGGGGAAAAAAGCGAATGTAGAAACTGTTTTCTTTTGAAATGACTGCAAAAATGTCAACTATATATTTATTACTTTCCTCAGAGCATCATGTGATGCATATGTAGTACTCAAAACTTTTGTCAGCCACATTACAGCTCCTTCTTGATACCAAGCAGAATTAAGCACCATGTGTTGTCGGATAAAATGGTGCATCAGGTAATCTGAGAAGAGCACAGAACACCTGCGATTGATGTGCCCAAGAATCCTTTGCTCACCCTGGCAGCTCTGTATTTATAGTGTTTTCAGTCGAGGGCCACATCATTAAAATATAATAACTCTGGACTGCACACAGGAGGACCAGGAGGACCTCTCTGAACCAAGCGTTTCTTGGTGCTTATGCAATCGTCTTTGTTCCAACTCAAAAAATCATTTCTTTCTGCAGTCCCACCACTGCTCCTTCTGCACTATAAGAGTTCCTACTCATGGCCATCAGCCAAATAAAAGACTATTTCTGTGCGACTCTCGTTATGTAACAGATATTATGCAACACAATTGAGAATGTGATGAATTATGATACATCTGAGTGGTCTCAATACAAAAAAAACCTCTTCGAGTAGGAACGTGCGGCTGTTGTAATCTGTGTATTTTGTTTTGATCGTGTCCACAGTGTGACTTTGCAGCGTCGATGAGAGAAATACGACGCTGAGACGGCATCTGTCTCAGATGATTGGAAAACAGGGCGCATGCATCCTTATTTTCTCACAGCCCACAGATCTATTTGCCTCTTACTTTTTTCAGATTACACTGTCAGAAAACAAATCTCTCCGACATATTAAATAATGAAAGCCTCTGATACCAAACACAAACATCCATCTAATATTGCCTTGTGTTTATAGACAACACAGGAAGCTATACAAGCCATTATTTGTCTCCCTTCTTATTGTTGCCGTCTCAGTCGTTCTCCCTCTGTCTTGTTTTTGTTTATCACCGACTTCCTTTTCATGCATATTTGATGAGTCGAAACATTGGCGTCGCCTCTTTAAATGGGTCCCTCATGTATGGAGACCGATGTGTGACAAAGGTAAAGTCGTGCCTCTTCTAAAATAACGGCTTTCCATCACAGACGCAACAGGGGGGGTTTCTAAAAATGAGATTTGTTGTGCTCAAGGAGATGAAAAGCATGTGATCAACAGCTCTGTCCTCCACAAATGGAGGCACCGTGTAGCCCCCTTTATGACCGGGGGGGGGGGGGGGTTGAGTCAAGT
>JAUESE010000092.1:1155901-1166557 GCA_032274725.1 Malacoctenus triangulatus
AAAAAAAAATAGCAAAGCTCCAACTTTTGCTTGTGTTTTGGTTCTGCTGTGATCTTTTGGTTCATCTGAAAGCTGAGAGGCAATTTGTGGACCGTCAGGTGCAAAAGGTTGGGAAACATTGCTGTAAATCCGTGTTAAAACCTGCAGGTTAATATCGGGGGAATAATAACTCTGTTCACTGACTGCCACAAGAAATCCGTCTTTGGCATTACAGTAGAGTCGAACAACAATGTACATAATAGGAAGATTAAAAAGCAAAAAGCGATTTCACACGTCGGAAGATGTAATGGAAACCAAAAAAACTTCCATTCTCCCCAGTACTGCAGTGAACCTTTCGGCTCTCCAAGCTGTAATTAGTCTTGGTAGAGTATAGGCGTGAGAACGTATAGGCTGAATATATAGGAAGCTACAAAAGACAGAAACAGCCCCGAGACAAAACCGAAGCTGCTGGAGAAAACTCGTCCTACTTTCTTCAAAGAACAATCGCCTGTTTCTGCGACAGCGCTCGACTGCGAGAGGAAAATAAAAAACGTGGAGGGGGGGGAGGGGGGGGGGGGCAGATTTGATAACCGTTCCCAATTACCTCCAATAAAAAGAAACAGTGTTTCTACAAGTGAAAAAACTCTTCCTTTCCCATCCAGCAATTGGACGGCAGGGGAGTGACGGTGAATGGGGGACCGGCTTATTTCGTTAATGATTGAATTGTGGCTTTGTTTGTTTCTCTGCCCGCTAACTGGCTATGCTAATCCCAAAATCTGGCGACCGTTCATGGCCGATTCACAGCTGTCTCTGTGCGTCATGCGAAAACCGAGTTAATTCCAAACAGTGGCAGACTTTGATAGAAACACTCGAATGCGCAAAAGTAAAGACAGATAAGCAATAGACCGCGATGCCTGCATTAACCAGTGACGCCCCAAAACAACTATAGGTTGTCAACAAACAAAAGTTAGCAAAGCTGGCAAAGTAGTTGCAACTGTTACCAGGTTTCTTTTTCCAGACAATTCAGTGTACAACGTGTTAGAACTGCCAGCAGCTGAGAGCAACATGTAGGTCTTTATTGGCCACGTTTGCTGATCAGCTGTTTGTCAACAGAAAAAACTATGGAGTGATTCATTCACTTGCTCTGTCACGTTTTTTTATTTCAGGATTGACACGTGGGCTGAAAAGCCGATTCCAGCTCGCATTAGCTGAAGGCAGAGTACATCCTGGACAGGTCACGAGTCACTCAAAGGTCAAATAAAGAGAGACGCCATGGAGTCCCAGAATGAACCCCAAGCACACTCAGGAAGAACATGCAAACTCCACAGTGAAAGGCACACCTATGATTCAACTCAAGGGCCAAGACTCAATAATCAAGAGATACTAAGTTTATGTCTTAAGAGCTGATAAAGGAAAAATCACTTCTTTCCAGCATCTTAGCAGCTGCTTGACATCATGGCAAAGTCAAAGAGAAACTTTGAGAAGCAGCAGAATGTTCTGAGGGGAAGGTGCAAAAATGTGATTGGCTGGTAGCATCACTTCAAGAGCTGACTTCAGAGTACTGAGGAGGGCAGAGGCACTGGAGGAGAGCACCGATGCTAACCTACGCCGACATCACCACTGCTGCACCAAGCACAAAGCACTGGGAGAAGAAGGCAAAGGAGAAGGCTTAGGAAAAGGAGAAACTGCCTCCACTCTCGTGTTTTCCTGCATGTGCATGAAATCAAGCCTGTCGGGCCTTAAAACCAAGAAGAAAAAAAAACCGACATAAACCACGTCTTGTGGCTTCAAATTCATGTTTGTTGCTTCCTTTTTCACCCCAAGCATGAAACATTTCATTCCAATATTAATATTGCAGTGTTTATGTCTGCCACATGTACCAGCCTCTCTTTAAGAAGACAGGCTGGTACAGCAAATCATCCCTTCTGACCAGCTTAGTTTTCTTCACAGCACATCTTATTACGAAAAAAAAGCACATCCAAAGCCTTGTAAACTTCTACCAACATTTTCAGTTAGAAGAAAAAAGTGTTGCTGTAAAGTGGCTTTATTGTGGTTTCTTTTTCAAAGATTGAATTCAGCTCATAAAGTATCCACAGAAATAACCGCACACACACACACACACACATCTGTGGATGGGTGCTGTGTGGATCGAGCCAGAGGGGCAGGGCCCCCAAACCTGCTGAGATGCAACAGGCCAGATGGCTCCTTTTTCACCCAGCAGGAACTGGGAACAAATGGAAACAGAGATTGTTTGTAGGCTAATAAGTACAGGACATTGTCATTAAACACCTGGATGAGTTTGGACCACTAAAGATAAAAAGTTTTTGGAGTGTTTCTATTGCAAAAGAGGGAACACCCGTGAATGAACGTCTGCAAACTGCAGCACTCACTTTTAGTTTCTTAATTTTGCATTTAGGGATGATTCATCAATGGTACCTGATCAGTGATCAGGAGAAAAGACGGTCAACATTAGTGAGAAGGTAAGTTTGGAACAGAGTGCAAGCACACATCGCTCAGGAGAAAGAGCAACTTTGTAATACTTAAAAAAAATGAAGGAAAAAAACAGTCAATAAATAGGAACAAGGCCAATTAAAGCAAGTCCCAGATCCCTTCAAAACAGTAAAACGAAGGACTTACTCCTCTGTGTGTGTTCAGGAGACGAAGTCCGTCTGATTCATTTCAAATTCCCGTTGTAACAGGCGGTCTGTAACAGCTCCAACTCAGGACGATGGAGGGCTGATGTCAAACAGGTGATAAATGCTCTGAAAGAGCTGAGAAATTTCTCCTCCTTTCTCAGAGCTGCAATAAAAAGATTATATTTTTCCTCCAGCGGCTCAAATTTGGAAGTTTTCACAGCCTGTTTTCAACAAGTTATTTTGTGGAGACAGTAAAGCGACTGGTCATGCATCATGCAAAAGTGTAACAACACTTTAAATGCTTTGACATGAAATTGTGTATGTGAAACTGTCCCATTTTGATGGGATCATAAAGGAAATTTACTGGGGTTTTTTTCCCCTGACAAACCCTCTTTTGAAAGATTTAGCTACCACGGCAACCTGCTCTGTGGGATGGAAAAGTCGGCCCTCACTGACCTACTTGGTCAAAGTTTTGATCGGCCTTGCAGTTGGTGGATATTTGGTCAGTAATGGAAGATATTTGATATTAAATGTGGCCACAAAGACTTTATTACTCTCGGGCCATTATGGCTTGAGCACTACGTCGCAACAATACAGTATCAACGCAAAGCTTGGCTGAGCTCCGGCGTCGGCCCCGTCGGTCCGGGTATCCAGGCTACTGAAAATAACCCGCGCGGTAGCGGGCCTCCTAATCCCGCCAGGCGGGATTTAATGCCAGCTGTGGAGAGAAGACATATTTCAGTCAGGGAATTGAAATTGCTCAGCCTGTTTGTAAATGTTATCCTCCTTCCCGAGGTGTTGCATCGGACACGTAAGACGGGGCTTTGTGAGCGCTCCCACGCTTTTTATGGAAACAAGAAAAATGACATGGAAATCGATGCCGTCCACACAATAGTCAGGCTCCTACATTAAAAGCTGCCGATGTGTTAATGCAAGCTGGGACGAAAACAACCCCAGTCATCCCAGGGAGCTGGGTTTGTTTGTCGTGAAGCCATCGATTCTCTTTACTATGGAAATGATCTGTCCAAATGGGAATATGAAGACAAAATCCTCACTTAAGTAGTAGCAGCACAATTTTCTGTCGTGGTAAAACATTTGAAAGCACATGTAGAGAACTGGAAAGAACATAGATCTATCCTCGGACTGGTGTAGCAGCTTGACCCGGCCCAGACCTTGTTCTCAATGAGAACGTGCACGTCAAATATCAAAAAGATCAATCAACAATTGCGAGCTATACATCTTAAATCTTTCACGAATGCATCAGACAAGCAACAACCGCAAATCTATCGAACAAGAAACTCCTTCCTGGGTTACAATAAATGTGGTTCGTATGCTTGTGCATCAGCTCCCTCCATGTCATGATGGTTGAAATAGAAGTTGTAGAATCTGAAAAGAAATAATTTTTAATCAGGAAAGTCCTGATAAGAAAACTCCAGAGCCAAACGCAAAGTGCAAGGAAACAGGTTGAGGACTAACAGCGATGCCCGCTAAAGTTGAGAAAGGTCACTCAATCACCTGAAGGCAGTTGAGACATAAATTATTTTCCTTCTGCTCTGTTAGTTTTTATTATCAGCACAACGACACATGCTCTCTCCACAATTACCCTCGCACACACACTCAGAGCTACACGCACCTGGGAGCTGCCAAGCTGACCCATAAACCGACCTTCAGTGACCCTGAGCTCACAAGAGGTACCGAGTGAGCACGACTACAAATGGACGCTTGGATTTTGAACTGAACCTGACAGGGCAGCTGGGATTCAGCGCAATTATCAAACTGTTTCTTTAATTATCCTCGGTGCGTCAGGGGATTCCTCTGCGTACGTACCTGCACGGCCGCTTGTCTGTTTTGTACATCAGCAGGTGTCAATCAACCCAGTCTGCAGGTAGTGTCGCCCGCTCACACGCAAGCACATCACTCCCCTCGCTCTGTGAACTCCGGTGACCACAATCCGTCCCTCGCGCCTCGTAAACAACAGCTGGTTCCAGTCGCCCATCTGCTACCTGTGAATTCCCCTCCGCAGGACTCACAGCTTGGCTGTGACTCCTCTGGGTGACAGAGTGAGGCCCTTCCGAGCACACTGTCAGCCTTGTGTTGCTGTTTTTACACTGTAATAACAGCGTGTCTGTCCGACCGGGACACCCGCCGGTAATTGACTGTCTGAGCCTCTCTTTTTTTTTTTTCCTGTTTTCAAAGTGAGCTAGCGTTGGAAATAAATGCACTGATTAATGCTGTGGCTGCTCCCTGAAAGGTATGTTCAATACACACAGTGTTTGCAGGGGGAATTAAGCATCCAGCTGGTCCCGTGACTCTAGGTCTGGGTGTTTGTTTGCTTCAAGGAAGCAGTGTAATCCCTCTGGTGTCACCGCACAACAACAGCATCGATCTATTATTTGTTCAGAACAGAAACAAAGGCTCAATCAATCTGACTTGCATGTACCGGAAACTGTATTTGTCTGAAGTGAAATGGGTAACGTGAAGTGTTCGAGTTTGTCCATCTCTCTTCACTCAGACATCACAGCAGTTGGCGGTCATTTACTTTCTGACCACCCTCGAGGTAATAACATCTAACCTCCCACATCACCTTCACCTTCCTGTGACCCCGACTCTGCAAACTCAGTTTGCTGACTCACTGTCATTAACACGGACTGCAGAGTGGCTGAGTTAATGGAGAAGAGCGAAGACAAAAGTGTGACCATCAGAACATTAAGTGGACAAACACAAACACAGGAGTCAAAAACGTCATGTAAGAAATTTCTCTGGGACTGACAACACTAATTTGGCCTGGGTGAAATCTGGATGAGGGGCACTGACAGGAATTATACACTAGCACTTAACACAATCGCTAATCCAGTTCCATATATTGTTTAGAAGATTATCTACTAGACAGAATAAAACCCTTTGACATCGCATGCTCTTGTTTCCTTCAGTTGAGATGTCCTAAATAAGCTCTGACCTGCAAGAAGAAAACTGGTCTTTGTCGGTTCAGGTTTTACAGTTGTCACCTTCTCAACTCAAGGAACTGCAACCAGCTTAAATGTAAAGCCGGTGTTTTTCTTTAAATATGGTGTGGTCCCTACAGTCGAGGTCTGTGGTTGACTATAAAGGCACACAGGAAGCTTTTACACAACAGCGCGGCTCAGTGGGAGACCACAGACAAATCGGCACTTCAAACCTTGAGCTGAGCACTGCAGTTGATGTTACCGGGAAGCTGAAGCTTGAGGCTTCAATTTGAGGACCTAAGAGTCAGAATTACTTTTCAGTCTGATTCAGTTATAAGGAGTAAAGAGCATTGGACTGATTATCATCTCTTTAGGCCCTGTGATTCTTCTTCTTTGCTTTGTGTTGACACACTAGTAGATGTGTTACCACTGAAGATCATCAGTGCCATTGTGAAAGTTGGAAAGTATTCACCTAAAGGAACGCCATCAGAAATTGGAAAGACCTCTTGAACATGAAAATAATTGCAATTCAGTTTAGTCATCTTCTATATGACTTCCTCAGCCCTTTACTTGATATGCAGAAAGGAACAGAATGCTCCAGGCAAGAATAAAATGCGCAGTTACCAAAAGCACATGCTTCATGGTAAGGTGTACACCATCACTGTTGAGAGGCTGATCTTTTGATTGTAAACCTACAGACTCTAATTTAAAGTAATTTGAGGTCTTACAGTCTTGGCTGAAATACAACAGCAGATCAGCTTAATCGCGGCAACTTCCCACCAATCCTCTTTCAAACGCTGTCTCAAGGGACTTACTGCAGATAAACACGGGGATTTTTAGGAACGAACACTCTGCCTTTGGAGGCCATTATGGTGGGTGAAGCTGCTCTTCTGAAGATAACGACTCATTTGCCGTCATGAGCCGACTCTGACAAGCCTTGGGAGTGTGATCTCCTTACGCAGCAGCAACAGATACACCAGGAGCTGGTGCTGTGCTTGTTGGTCGGCTGTCAGTGAGCCGCGCTGGCTCCAACATCGTGGATGAAAAAAAAATAATGTCAGCTACTTTTTAAACCTTAATTTGTTTACATATTTCCTCTTTTGCATTACCAACATTGCGGAAGACAGAACAGTAGCTATACTATTCCCTTAATGTCGTCAATTATGGCGTCCCCCGAATGGCTTCACACAAGTTTTCGGTCACCTCAGTATTTGGTCACCCGTGTTGAGGTGGAAAGCAATTGTTACAGTCAATGACCTTAACTAAGAAACAGAAGTGCTGAAGTGGAACTATCGGAAAGCTGCAGGAATCAAGGCCCAATAAAACCTCCAGTTAAAGCCTGAGTGGGCCTAAATTGGAGCTGAGTCCTGACCAAATTAGGTTAAACATCTCACCTTGCAGGTTCAACCATTCCTGCAGGACCAACAGCCAATTTACACGCATGCAACAACACAAAAAAAAATCCAATGCTGCAGTGAGACAGACATGAACTGAATTGAAAACAAGATATTAACACATGTCATCCAGACCTCACAGCATCTGCTTGCACACAGTCGTGGGTGTGTATTGTGTCTTCCTGCTCAGAGCTGATTAGAAAAGGGAGATGTGCTGGAGGAAGGGGGGTGGGATTATCCAATATACATCCAGCAAAAATAGTCACAGATAAACCCCCAATCAAATTGCATTAGCGGGACTGCAGAGCGTGCGCTTCCTCACATTTGAGCAAGTGGAAAAGGGGCTAGCAGAGCAGATATGCCCCCGACATCACTCTGGGTTTGAAGCTTTCTTTTCCTTCATATATTTATTGCATAAACTGTTTGAATTAATAGGAATGAGTTGTTCATTTTTTGGTTCGACTCTGCTGTTTAATGGGTATGCAGTCATGTTGAATGCAGGAGAAAAGCACCAGTAACTGTCGCCAAGCAAAACCTTCAGTTTCACCCAAAAAAGTTGCTCCGGGACAAATTCAACATTAACAAGGACAAGAAACAGAAGACAGAGGCTGCTGCAGTTCCCTTTGAAACAACTGAAAAGAAACACAAAACATCAACTTCAGTCTTTGTCCTTAAATGCTTTCAGTTTCGTGCCTACATAATGAGTGGTGGTGGCAGAGAAACAAGCGAAACACTGTTACCGGTCCAAAACTCCTCAACTGTGCATGTAAGGAAAAGCGGCAGCGACTCCACTCGATAAAGAGTTCTCATTAAAATGTGAGCCAGCTTGTCCAAAGTGGCCACATCCTGCTTAATTAGAGGGTGTCCCGTCAGCACTGAGAGTCCCCACCCCCCAGCCACCCCCACCCGAGTCCCCAGGATCACCAGAGAGGAGAATGAAGAGAATGATGCACAGAGTGGCTTGGGATTCACGTACTGATTACAAATCCTCCGGTCTGCTCACCGTGTCTGCCCGAGGAGCTCCTGTGTGATCGGCCTGTCCCGGCGAGCCTCCGCGGCACTTGTTGAAAGCCCTGAGGAGCAGGAAGAGGAGGTGTGAATAACGACAACAACGTGTCTAACTCCTCAGCATGCAGCCACTCGGCGGGCGAGTGGCAGAGAGAGCCATGTGACAAGTGTAGTCCGGAGGAAGCTAACACATGAATGAGAGGGAGAGAGAGGGAGGGAGGGAGGGAGGGAGGGAGGGAAGGCTTGGCGAGGAGGGAGGGAACAAGTGTGGGAGTGGTTGTTTGTGATGAGAGCCAAAAACAAAACAAAACAGAGAGATAAGGATTTAATTTGTCTTTTCACACTTAAAGAAGAGCGAGAGAGAGAGAGAGAAAAACGGCAAAGAAAGTCGGGTGAACGGATGGTATCCAGAGGTGAGATCGTCTCTTCAGCCCCCCCACCACCCCCCTTTAACGGTCATGTCACCCAGGCCCATTAAGAGCTCCTCATGTTCAGACAGAATAAAAAAAGAGGCAGAAATGAGAGAATGAGGCTGAGCGGAAGCCTCCCGGCGGAGCTGAATTCCCAGGGAGACCTATCGGTTTCATGCTGCCTCTTAACCTTACATTATGCAGGCCGGGGCCGGGCGCAGCAGCTGACAGCCTCCCTGCTGATGTGGATGAGACAGGAGCAATGGGGCGACCTCTGATGTGCTCCGGTGCAAATTTAAAAGATGTTCTAGTGGTTAGATGGGGTCTAAACTGAGACCTGCACTTCCTAAAAAAGGTTTTAGATATATAAAAGACACAACACAAAAAAGAAGGGGGCAAAATTTGGCCCTTCACCAGGACTTGACCACATTCAAATCCAGCGATTTCAACACCTAAAGGACTCTCCATGGACTAAAACGGCAGAAAATACCAGAGTTTCTATCGCTCCTCAGCTTGAGAGGCGTTGGAGAGGTTTGCCGAAAGAAGAGACTGTGAGTGATTGTTTTTACGACCAAAACAAATGGGAGGCATGCAGGCTGAAGGCGGCCCAATGCTCACGTGGCGTTAGCGCGGATAAGGCCCGCCACTGTTGATCACCGCCAGCTTTTTCCAGTGTTTAGTCTCGACGGCACAGCGGTGCTAAATTAGCTGCGAGAGGCCACTTCCTATTGACCGTGGGGGCACCGTGCACACAGATGTAACGACGGCTGGCAGATGACGCGCTGACGTCCGTGTGAGCCACATCCCCCCCATCATCTGTGCTGACATCTGGACCTTATGGACTGTGCATCGAGGGGGTCAGGGGTCAGTCTAAGAATAAAGTCTTGGCACCAGAGGTGGAGTTTGACCAAGGAGCTACAAGGACACTTTTTTAAACAATCGGTGAAACTGGGACTCGTGGGTTGTTTATATTATCAGAGTAAAGTGGCTAAAAGTTACAATATGCATGATATCACAGTTAGCAATTCAATCAAACAAATAGATGAATGGCTCAATCTACATATAAATAAGTGACATGTTGAATAAACTAATGACAAATGATTGACTGGATCAATCAATTTGTTGACAGATGACTGAACATTAGAAAATAAATGAGTGATTGGAAGAATGAATGAATGCATTAATGACTGACAGACTGACCAAATAAATAAATAAATTGATGAAAAAAATCAATAACTGTCTGATTGAAAAGCAGCAAAAATGAAAGCTGGAGTGGCTGCCCTAATGAATGGATGGCTATCTAAATAAATGAACGGAAGACAACACAATAATAACAACAAGACTCAATGACCTGTTGTCTCAATGGAAGAATGACTGACTGACTAAATGAACACATAAAGGGAACACTGGATGATGAGGGACTTTTGAGCAAATCACTCAATGAATGTCAGAAAGGTGTTATGACTGAAAAATCTATACATTTATGAATAAATGAATGAGTGAATAAATTAACGGTTACCAGAAAGGATGATTGATAGGAGAAAGTGCTTGATGTAAAATTGCAAGATATAAACAAAATAGAACCTCCAGCAGAAAGAGTCAGGAAGCAGAAATGTGCTTCTCAGACAGGGATGATTCCTGGAGGGACGGAGTGAAGCAATGAAAAAGTGTAAGAAACCAACTAAAGTCAGGAAAGGGAAAGGCGGCAGGATAAGCGTCAAAAAGGGGGAGTCTGTGGGGAAAGTCTGAGCTCAAGGCTTCCCAGTAATTAGCCGCGCTAAGGCAGAAAATAAAAACGATAGCTGATTCCACTTTATGTCCTGAGAGATGGACTGAAAAATAACACAGAAAGCCTTTGTAGTCTCTGTGGTCAGTGCTGCTGCTGCTGCTCTGAGATCAGATTAAAGATAGAGCCGTGAAATTATTACAGATCTAATCAAAACTGTGAGCTGGTGTTACTGTACTTTCGTTACACGGCATTGTTGATGAGGGCTTACAAAGAGCGGATAAAGCTCCTCAGGAGGGAAAACACTGCTCAATGTGATACATGCGGAGAAGCGAAGAGAGTAACGGGCTAAAAATATAGATTCATCATCCCTTTTAAATCACAGCAAGCTTCTTACTGCAACGATCAGAACATATTTGAAGACTGTTATTTTGTCGTACAGCTGGGGTTTGATCCCTGGGGTCCTGGACACTTTTGGGGGACACTCAAGAGACCACAAGGGGGAGCCCCCGAGGCTCTGCCTGCTCTGGGTTAGTGATATAAGAACTGCACAATTCAAAT
>JAUESE010000092.1:1187738-1199594 GCA_032274725.1 Malacoctenus triangulatus
CTTACATAGTAGCAGATTCATGAGCATGAGTGTGTCAGAAATAAACATACGACATCTAAAATCTGGCTCAACTATAGCGTGTCAATAAATAACACACAGCTGAACTTATTACTATTGTTTATGTATATACATGGGTGATTATTTCCCTACACAATGCTGCCCTGGCTTTGCCCAAATCCCTGTTCAAGTTTACCAGAGGAAATCGAGTGTGGAGGTCACAGTCTTCATTCACATTACCAGCCCAGCTATCACAGAATCAGCAGCTTGGAGATAAGATGTCAAACAAGCCTCCATAATCGTCTCCTGCTGAAGATCTCCTGATCCTTTGTGAGACGAGATGGTGTGGGACTGATCAGTGCGAGCCTGGGAACACACAAGTCTGAGTCCGAGCTGGACTGGACTCAAATCCAATTAGCATCAGGTCATTTCAAAGTGCAACTCAGGACAAGTGTGGGATTCTCAAAGGGTGCTCAGCGAAGTTTGATAGGACAATTTTGGAAATATCACTACACAAAGCTACTCTTCTGTTTCAAACATTTGTTGTGTTTGAGATTGGTTAATGTATGAAACTTAACCAAATCTCTTCAGGGCTGCGGTGAGTACACAGAATATCCTCCGATCATTTCTGCATCAAATGCCTGTCCATCAAACCTTGATGACCGTAACTTGTCGCACACAAAGCACCACAAATGTCAGAATCATTTTTATGTCTGACATCCACTCCACTCAGCTAACAAAACCATTTGTATCCACATTATTGCCAGGATAATGGTTGTGGTCAGGAGCTCAGTTGCTGCACTGTTATCTTGAGACAAAGAAAAGTGACTGTTCAACTAAAGCCTTATTCGTGTTTTTTCTTTGTGCAGAGTAGTTTCTGCCTTGATGGTTGGATTGTGTCTAATGTGATTCCACATTCTATAGTTTTAACTAAACCTGATCTACTGTTCATGTTTTGTCGGTTACTTCCAACATCTAGTAGTGCAACACTTACTGACTGTGAAAGCAGGGTGATGGGGAAAAAAAACGAACTGAAATGACTAAGTGGGAAATATGAGAAAAAAGAAACTGCAACAAAACTCTGTAAGCACACGTTTCAAATGGGAACTGAAGTCCTGATTCCAACTGGTTGAAATGACACGACACCTAAAACATGCTAATGGGGCATTAGGGGAATAAGTGCAAACCCATTAAAACCACAGAGCAGATTTTACACATAGATCATCCACCATTAAAAAATGGACTTTAAGCTGTGCATTGAGACTATTAAAATAGGCCCGAATCTGTTAAAATCACTGCACGCTAAATTACATTTTAGTTTAATTCCTGAGCAGGCAGATGATTTGATTTACACTTTAAGTTGTGCAAAACACCCCCAACAAACAGCAGATGATGGACTCAGCCAATCACCTCAAACCTGCAAATCTACAGTTGAAAGTGTGTTGCAGTGACCAAAAAAATTTTGCATGACAGAACTACGCAAACCTCGGTGTCAGTGGGGGGGACGAAGAGGGACCTGAAAGTGTGTGTTGGGACAAAAAGTGCTGCCTGTAAATGCAAAGGGAAACTGAGGGAGATGGCACAGCAAGACAGTCTGAGAGGAGGGGAGGCGATAACTGGCAAAGCAGAACAAAACATCATGTCCAGAAATAGCAGCTATAACTTTGCAGGTGACGTAAAGCGGCAATTTTCAAATACCAACGCTCGTGAAGTCATGAGGGTGAAATCACTTCCTAAGAGCAGACGAAAGCTGGCACAACTGAATCAGCTCAGTCATTTAAACAGACGGCCAGCATACCTGGCCTTTAAGTCCGCTTGGAGTATTTGTGCAGTGACAAATGCATTCTGGGTCTCTTTCAGCGCAGGCCAAAAAAGGCAAAGTTAGAGACTGATAGAGCTAAGGACAACAGAGGGTGAGGTTAGGAACCACTCTGACACATCTGGCTTTGTTGTGGTTGCACTCCGGTGCCGAAGCGTGAGAATGATGGTCACAGAAGAGAAGATTTATAGGGGGGAGGTGGAAGCAAACACCAGCCTGTGCGGAGACTCAGAGCATTGGCTTTCAGTCTTCCTGTGTGAGCATGACTAACCCTTTGTGTCACCCGCTAAGTCTTCGACAAATATTGCGTCGAGTCAGAGGTTTCACAGGGAAGAAGTGGAAAGGAGGCTGAAGAGTCCGTTACCCTGAACAGTGTCTTTTCTACTTGTGTTGATGTTTTTTTGGGTTTTTTTGCTCCCCTGCGGTGCCACAATTTGTTCTCCAAACCAACACGTCCCAAAGCCCGCGACAGCCGTGGTTCCCGAGCGTCGACAGGAGAAGAAAGGAGAGCCCGTTACAGGAACCCTCAGCATGCGAAGTGGTACAGGCAGGTTTTGTTGTGTTTGTAGTCGCTGCGTGACCAATTAAAACAGCAGTTATAATGTGATTAGCTGTGCAGCCGGGTCCATATTAAGCAGGAATACAGAAGTTCCGAGTCGGCTTACCTGCCAGGCTCCGTGCGCTCCCCCGGTGCCCTTGAGAGATGGAGTGCGCAGGGGACTCGGCGAATCATGCGACGCTGCGGGGCGTCTCAGGGCCGCGGACAATCTCTCCTACAGACAAGGCAGGGGGACAGAGGGGTGGGGGGGTGGGAGGGGGGGGGAGAGAAGGCAGATGTCGGCTTAGTGTCAGCATCACGTATCCTGGTGAGTTTCTTGCTTTTGAGGAGTCTGGGACGTGAGCTGGACCAAATTAATGCAGTTTTTTGGGGAGTTTTGGAAGGATAAACTGGCACCAGCTGTGCCAGAGACAAGCGGAAAACACCAAAGATGTGATCCACACTTATACTGAACCTTTTCATGGACTGTTGAAAAGAAAAGGTATCAGCCTCACTGCCTCCGCTCACAAGCACAAATCCAGCAGATAAAGGTGGCCAGCGCAGTTTGAAAAATCTATTGAACTCAGAGTGAAACCAAAACAAAGCACCTATTGATCCAATGGTAATTATCACCGTGTCAAATAGTAGTTAGCATCAGTCTGGCATCAAACGCAGTATAAACTATGGTCTTGTTTTAGGTTTGTAAGAACATGATATGAAGCTGCACTTTTTCATGCTGTGAACAACTTGATCACTATGCAACAATGAGTTCACCATTAAAAAAGCAAATGATCCATGTTGAGTCATTGACATCATGAAAGCTTGTTCATAATCTTTTAACGTTCCACTGACAAGTCAAACAGTTAGACATATAATGACATAGACGCAATTACATTTAGTGAAATCAGCGCTTTACTAAAACACTGAGCTAAGAAACAACCTCTTGATGTGTAATAATCATCAACACCTCTGAGCCAGTCAGCCAAAATAGAAAAAAAAAATCCAATAATGATGCCAGCAGACTAATGAGCTGCTCCAAACCCATTCACCAACACACTGGCATGTCCCAATTCTCACTAGAAGGTATGAGTCAACACAAATTAGACGTGAGCCACTCCCCTGCCCAAAATCCATCCCCGCGGGCAGGGCAGGCTGCTCAGCCCCCCACATCCCGCATCGCTTCGCTCAGGCTGGAAAGTCAGCTATATAAGGAATTGTTAGTGCGGCCTTAAACTGTTCCGGCTCAGGGCTGGGAGGTGGCGGGTCTGTTTACACTGAAAGCAGTTTTGTTTTCTGTTTTAAGAGGCTCCTCTTGCGAAACACGACTCGGCCTCTAATGTATAATCCAACACTAATATTGGCTGCCAGTGGGTGGAAGGGGTGGGGGGATGAGGTGGGGGGGGGGGTAGGGTCAGACTCTGAGAACACATGCAAGTGTGAGTGTTGTATGAATGTCAACATTTGTGAGAGGACCTGGATTAGCTCAGACACAAACCGTTACACTAGAAAAAGAGGCTGGAGACCAGCTGAACAGAAGAAATGAGACCATGAGTTCTAAAATTTTGTTTCTGTGGTGCTGAAGCGCCGGCAAGAAAGTTCAATGATGGCCAACTGAGCAGCAGAGTCAACTGCCTTGGTGACGTAAAAGAAGGCTGCAGCTTGCAGGCTCATTCTTTCAGTCTTCTTTCAGCGTTATGCCTCATTAATATACATATAAACAGGATTGTGTTTTGGATTAATTGATCCTTTAGCATATGTTGTTGCTGCTAGCTGCATATGTAGACACAAAGCAGATTTTTTTTTAAAAAAACAAGCTGTCCTGGCGAATCTCACTCCTTAACCAATCAGCTGTCTGCAGTCTGTCGACGTCACATTTTATTTTTATTATTATTCTCTTTTGTACTTACTGGACCGTTTTTTTTCCACATCAATGTCAATTCTGTGAAAGAACTGCATACAAAGCACTCTGAAAATGTAGGTCCTGCTGTTGAAAACATTACAGAAATTTGTTTGTGGAAAAAAAAATTATTAACACAAATAGATATATATATGATTGTATTTTAATGATGTAATAGATGGCAAGAAGTGTTTCTATTGTGTAATGCTGCAACATAAGCACAAGTAAAAAGCTACAGAGCTTGAACATGTTACTGGACAGACACAGAATCCTCGATGCAAAAAATGCCAAAACACAAGTTTAAAACTAAGACAAAAACTAAAAAAGTTTGCAGTATAAATGCACAAACCACAAATATTATGCAGAAGCAACAGCAAAAAATGCAAAAAAAATCCTTCAATCAAAGAGATGGAATGAGAGAATACATAGAGGACGGAAGAGAGAGTGAGCAGAGGGCTGTTTTTCACTGCTGTGAGTCCTCTGGGCCACCGTATCATGTAAACACAGTACAGAAGCTATTTGTGAATCTACAACCAGAGAATTCTAATTCCAAGTGTGTGTGCACGCGTGCGTGCGTGCGTGTGTGTGTGTGTGTAAATATATATACATATATATACTCACACCACACATGCATGCACGCACACGCACATACCAGCCAATTAGATTTTAGTAAAGCATGTAATAACACTCTAATTGGACAGTGACTGGAGCTTTATGCTTCCTGAGAGAGACAGTTAGGGCCATGCAGCATCAGAGAAGAGACACAAACGTGTAAAGTGTGAGCACTTTCAAGTTCAATTGCAGGCAAAAGAGCAGACTGCCTCCCTGTCACGAGTTACATAAAGTGCCTGATAAATATGTGTGGAGTCAAGCTGATCCTCCTCTGGGCTTTCCTTTAGCCTTGACCACTTCCTTCCTCTGGCCCTAATTGGTAGCTCGCTACAGTATTTTAATGTGGGCAGATCGCTAAACAGCTCCATGTGTCACTTTATAGGAGTTGAGAGATGGCAATCAGGTCAGAGCTGAGCACAGCAAGTAACTGCTCCGTCTCACGATGGCACAGCTGTAGTTAAAAGGGCTGCACAGCCAGTCGAGACTTACGAGGCGCTGTCGACGCCCCCCAATAGACAACTTTCTCACTCAAAGGCGAGGAAATGGTTCCTCCGTGACCGAAACTTAAGGAAGTCTGAATCGACCTGCCGAGACGGCCGGTAGAGAATGGTGGATTTTAAAAGGTGAGCTGCTGACAACGTGGACGTGCGGCGCGCCTTTGATCTCCAATCCAGGCTGAGAAGAGATCCGTGAGGGAGGAAAACATGCCAAGCTCAACAGAACAAGAAAATCAAAGACCTCTGCATGTTTCTCATCACTCCAACCACACGTGACACAGTCGAATCGAGCTGGAAACGTGTAAAGTTTCAAAGATATGCTGGCTTATTACTATCCTGGTCATATGAGACAGGGTGCTGCAGAAAAATGTGACTTCAAGGAAAATCGTGCACAGCTATTCCTGACTGTGAAGATCTTGCAAGTAAAAAATCGACACGACATGTACGGGACTTTTTAGTGTCGCAGCATCTGAATTTCATTGAGTGCAGCTCAAGTGATAAACACAGAAATTATCCACATTTCTTTGAGGGGAAAGACACAGATTTTGCTTGCAGCAAAAGCTAAACTTGAACATGTCATGAAGGCACTTCCTCAATATGAAGGATATCCGATCAGGTGAGGAAATGATGATACTGAAAGTTGAGTGACAAGCTGGTGAATTGACGGTGATGGTGACAAAGAAGCTGCTTAGGACCTGGACAATCGAAACGAGTTTGCAAATAGAGCAAAGCTGTTACAAATCAAGATAAAAGGGGCTAAACGTTGAGCTAACATGAGAAAAAGAAATAGGTTTTCAGTGTGATAACTAGTTTTGTTGAGTGCGACAGCTGGCCAGTTTCTACCTCGAAATCACTTCTTTCAACTTTATGCTTTTTATATCTAAGAAAATATACTTGTGTTGGTCCTCACGGTGGGAAACGACCCTGAAAATAGAAAAAAAAACGCTCATTTGAGCACTAATGGGACTCTCTTGGATAATATAACAATGATGGAGAGTGATTTTTTTTTGCCAAAATGTTATCTTCAGCAGAAACACAACGCTCATAAAGTTTCTTTTCAGCCTGCAGATGATACTTACTCTGCAGAGTAATAACACTGCGATGTTTGACATTCACATAAAGTTGTGGTGCCTGCATGACCAGCATGCATGTTTGCGTTCCTCTCAGGCATCCGGACTTGTTGAGTGTCCAGGCGAAGTATGTCGGGAAGCCACAGGAGGGGCGGCGGACTGTTTGCAATGGTCCGTGGAGCGAGTCTTTGGGCCAAGACCCAGTTCCCAAGACGGCGACGAGTTCACCGTGACCTCAGCGCGAGTCCAGGGGAGCCTGGCGTGCCGGAGGATGAAGCGAATTTTTTTTTTAAAAAGCTCCAATCTGGCTTCTGAATGTAATTCGGAAAAGAGGGATTGCAAAACGCTGAGTCTGGTTTATCATCTTCAAAAAAAAACGGACCCAAAAAACAGTGTCAACAAAAGATCGGCACGTCTACTCCAGCCTCACTCAGACACTCTGTCTGGTCAAAGGATTAGATCACAACTTTGGCATCGTGCAGCCTGAGTCGTCTGACAAGTGATTGAGGAGATATGTGATTTGTAAAAGAATAGGTACGGACTCTGCATCGCCAGACAAACGACTCGAATGGCAAGCGACCCAGTAGTGCTTTACACATGATGTCATTGTCGTAGGTTCTGGAGCCAGGGCAGAAAAAAACATTTCAGATCGCATCCAAGAGCCGCTCAAGGTCTTGCATCCCATTTAGATGCTATCAGAGGCTATATTAGAATATGATGCGAGAGAGAAAAGGAGGCCGGTGTTACTCAACATTACCCTCTCCCATCGCAGTGTTTACGCAAATCCTATTTCTTCCTCCAGCCATATTTATACATTCCCTCATTTATGTTCCCCTCTTGAAAACTTTCTCCATTCCACACAGTGGGCCTGCTGTTCAGCTCCCAGGGTGGGCAGCTGGCTCTACATCTGACACATGCCGGGACAAAGGGGAAACTCCAGATTGTCGCGGCGAGGGCAGCCACCCGTGGCAGCGCTCAGCGGGGCTCCAGTTGTTTACGGTTGGCACTAATTGCAGATCTGCAAGCTTGCCCAGCTCCAGAAACTCTTGTTGGTTACAAAAAAAAAAAAAAGAAGACAGAGAGCTGATTTATAAAAAATAAGACACAGGATGACCATTAAAACTATCTCCACTTGCAGCAAAGACAGATGAAACATGGGAGTGATGTAAACCCAACAGGGGGGGAGCTTAAAGACATCACTCAGGATCAAGCTGAGTGTCCCCGGAGAGGCCTATTAACGTCTGTGAGCACACAAGAGCTGAGCTGTGCTCCTCTCCTCCTCTGGTATGTTGTAGCCGGTGTATGTGCAATGCATGTAAACACGTGCATTCAGAATTATCTGTTTCAAGCAACGCTTCAAGACATGAACTGAATCATGATTAGGGCAAGGTGAAGTTTTTATTGCGCTCCACAGCCAAACTTTTTGACACTTTTCACTTCATGAGAAGCCAGCAAAAGCTTCTTGTCAGTGCTCTTCAATAGATCGCAAAGTTTTGAAACATCTGAACTAGAATTATGCCGTTTTACATCATCCCCAACAATAGTGGTGTGACCTATATTATTGCACAGCAATCAAGTGACAGACAGGTTCACTTTGAGCAGTGAAAAAATTACAAATTGAGCCAAGCTAATATTTAGTGATCCATCTCAGTAAGGACAGAGTACCTAAAGGATTGGTCACCAATCCATGCAAGAGCTAACACACAAAGACCAACACACTCAAACCTCAAGTCAATTTTGCTAATTAGCCTGTTTAGCATGTCCTCAAACTGTGGCAGGAAGCAGGAGTAGGTGGGAACAGAGGCAGAGGAAACTCCACATACAATGTCCCCACCTTGGTACAGCAACCATGTTTCCTGAAACACTGCAACATTAGACAACTGACATCATATTCTGTCTTTGTCAAAATTTTATTTATTAGCATCACACGCTCCCCTATGCTGGTGTCACTTCTGTAATACTGAAGAGAAATCACCTTACAGTCAATACAAGGGGTGCCTGAAGATTTATGAGCCTGCTGTTAGCTACAGGCTTCCTAATGTTGTTAGTGAAGCGGTTATGCAGGTAAGATATTCCTGCTTCTGTCCCAGTTGCCGTTCACGAGAACAACAGACAACAAAAGCTACTGGTCTCATGCTTCCACGTTTTGCCCAGAAGACGAAAGCAGCTTGAAAACTGTGTGCATCTATTTTGTAATTCTTACAAAAGCTTTGACTGACACCTTAATTGCCAACTTGATATAAGAAGGGGGGCTGAAACAATACACAACATGAAATAATAACAGCAAGAATCTTCACATTAAGAACAGCAGTGTTGTCGTAAAACGAGAAGCTTTTTTGAGATGATTAACAAAACAGCCTCAGATGTCAACTTCACGAATAGATTAAATACATGGAAAGAATGAAATATTAAAATGAAATATCATCTGTCTTTCTCAAAACTGCGCAACCCAAATGTGTTGTTGCACTTTGATCTCTGTTTTATACTTGTTATGATCCCTTGTTTTGTACAATAAAAGGCTTCTATTTTTAGTTTGGATGCAGTTCACACCAATCTCTTGCTTCCCGAACAGTGATGCATCTGATTAAGAAATAAGATGCATCTCATAATATAAATGGTAATTCCTTAGAAAAAAAAAAAGAAACGTCATCGACGCCACAAATTACTGACCTCGTTTGTCGAGAAGTCCTTTAAAGCTATCAGAAATACTTTCATGACCAACCTGGTAATTAAAGCTACTAATGAAGAGTGTTAGCCTGATTAATGAGCATGTCCTCCTTTGTGTCAGCCTTCCACACTGACTTTTTTTTTTTTTGCTTGTACAGATAAAGTAAATGAACACGTCTCTAACTAGCAGGAGAGCACCTTGGGAATCATGAGTGTGTGAGCAAAAAAAGACAGCTTTTAATTAAAAGAGGAGCATCGGCCTGGTTTGAGTTATTACTGCACCCTGTAGCACGGCATCGCTTCAAATGAACATATAGCCTCATTGAAACTCACAAACGATAGCAAGCAAAGCTGAACATCAAAACATTCATCAAGACAAAATTCTCTGAAGGGCTTTGAAGTTGCATAACATTAAATTGTTCAGAGAAAAAACAAATGGAATGAAAGGTTAGTGCCTGTTCATTTGTGTATATTGTTCTATGTCAGGGAAAGTGGAACGGTAATCAAATGATTCCCCAAGGAAAACGGCCAAATATTATTATTAATCTGTGAAGTCCTAAACAAATAACGTTGGATTGGACTGAAGAAAAACAAATAATAAACAAATATTTGATTGAAATAGCAATGTGCGTTTGACAAATGTAAAAATGCATTTCACAATGATGTTTCACTTACAATAAGTTTAATTTAGTTTAACAGATTTTTTAATTCTGAGTTCATGTCAAGTTTTGCATGACGATATTATATCCTAATTATATATTTAGCAAACTCCAAAATACACAATGTGTTGAAAAACGGAGCACAAAGTCTTACACTGAAGTTGACTTACCCCATGACTGCACAAGCTTTGGACAGACCAAAATACTACATGCAACATGAGCTAGCTGTTAGCCATTAGCAGGAAGCACATTGGATACTGTCACAATGTCTGCAAACCGAGACATAGGGAAGTAGGAAACGATGATGCAAAGTCTGGTGTGAGTCGATCCACTTTCTCCCTGTATAGAAATTGAATGCTCCTCCAAACATATCCGTTGTGTTTATGAACCGATTCATTTTGCTGTTTGTTTCTGATCTAAACTTGGATGTATCAAGAGGCTGTGAGCCAACGACCCCTCTGGCAGGATAACAGACAAGTGGATGAGATACAAAAATCTGTGAATGAAAGATTTTCATACAGAAAACAGGAGGGAGTCTAAGAAGTCTCAATGACCCTGAATGAAAACAAAGGCTTCTTCCGTTGCCTCTTGACATCTCGAATTCCTCTCTTCTGTAGACTTCACAAAAACTGAGCCCAATGCGCCTTTTGAATGGCACATTACACAAAAATAATGAGAGGGAAAACTGGATGCTCCCCTCCTCTCTGATTCATTCTCCAGCTCAAAAGAGACACTTTGTGGGAGTCAAAAAGAAACAAGCAGAGAGAGGGTTTCCTCGATCTCTGCCGAGTCCCTCGTCACGTGTTGGTGCAGGTGTCCCACTCTAATTTTCGCCCTCGAGGGAGGAAGATGTGCTGGCACAGGAGGAGGCGGGGGAGTAACGTGCAAGCCAGAGTCACAACATGGGTGCACATTTTCTGTAGTTGCACTTTGTATCCTTTTCAGTAAAGAAAAGACACACTTTGAACAGTCCCACTGACACTTCATGTGCCAGAAAAGGAAATCTTTAGAGGGCTCGATCCTTATGTTTGAGCGTGCTGCTTTGGCTTTGATCGTACAATGTGCTGTCCCAGTGCTCAGTCCAGATTTGTTGCATTAACTGAATAATGAAGCATGTTATGCTGTGACATGTTTGCCGGCCTCATTGGCGAGACCGTGCGCAGCCTCTGTTCCTGTCAGTCAACAGGCCTGTGGATCACAGCGCTCCCAAACCTCCTCCTCCTCCTCCTCCTCCTCCTCTTCTCCCTCCTTCAAGTGGCATGGTGCCAGTTTCTAGGCAGGGCACCCACCTGCTATTACAACTCTATAAGCAAACACTTGGCTCAACCAGACTCCACAAACATGCTAGTCCCATCCAATTAATAGCTGCCATTCCTTCTTTCCTCACCGTGCTACATGCACTCCTTCACACCATTCTCAGACGGACACGTCACACTCGTCCTGTCAGCCTACAGGGCCTGATATAGCTGTGGTATGGACCCAGGTTGCGGGGGGGGTCCGGGAACATTGGGACAAACCCAGCTTGTTTTCATGACATTTCTATCTTCGTGACATCCAGCTAACATACAAAACAAGCACAAGCAGGCTGCTGAAGTGCACAAACTATTAGCACTAATGAGATCACAGCGTGATCAGGACTGCGTGCACTTTGGCGGGGAACAAGAACGGGGGGCTCGCGAGCCGAGGAAAGGTAATATGAGATGTTCCCCTCGCTCAGCTGGGCGGCTTGAAAATTGGGTGAGTCTGCAAATTTAATTTGAGCGGCACCAACAGGATTATTTGTGGAAAAGAGTCTCGCTGTGTCAGGCAAGGTCAGGCGGCGGATGTTTTGTTTACATGCGGTGAGGTGGTGAACGCCGGCGGGTGTTTTGGCCGCGAACGTTGTGTAATGTTTTAACCACACTGGAATGTCAAGTGACGAACACTGCGAGGGATGATTGTACCGTTGGAGGGGGAATTTGCTGCGCTGGACCACGACTTTCGCCCCGCGTTTATTCTATTGAACCTGATGCAAACGCCACATAGAAAAGAACCCAAGGCAGGATTCAAACTAGTCTGAAGAATTTGCTTATTGGTACACAAATCAGGTCACAGTGATGT
>JAUESE010000092.1:1340131-1351905 GCA_032274725.1 Malacoctenus triangulatus
CAGTGGAAAGAATAAAGGGGAGGAACTTTTAGGAAATCAATATAAAGTGCTCGTACTTGATTAGGGGCCCCGGCCTCTCCTTTCAGAGTCTGCGTAGACAAGAGGAGAAGTTCTTTGTGGAAGGTCAGAGGCGTAATTCACAGAATCTTTTTCCCCGCTTCTCTGGGAGATGGCACCACTTATAGAGCTGAATATCCATTCAAATAAAAGCCCACAGGGCCAACAGCTCCGTGCGCGCATCAGCCGGGGAGGAGGAGGGGGAGAGGGAAAGAGCGTGAAAGCACATGTGTATAACGGGGCGGCTTTCAAGCTGAGTTAGTTCAATCAGGCGAGCAACGCGTGCAATCAGGGGGTCACCATAGTACATGACGGCAAAATAGAACATGAAAACTTTGCGCGCTGATGTTTAACACAGATGACTGACAGAGTTCGCCATTGTCAGGGAGCGTTCAGTCGGCCGCGGGGGGCCGGCACCGTGAGCAGTGTCTGTGGAGCCTGCAGGAATAAAAAAAAAAAAAAGCATTTAAATCACCCCCTAAAAGTTGGAGCGGAGTGAGAACGGCTTTATTACCTGGAGTTGAAGGGAAAGTCGCTGCCCTCCAGCTTTAATGAGAATGAAAATCGACTCGATAGAGGCAGAAGAGCCGTTCACGATCTCCCCCTTGAGTGACAAGTGACATAACTCGGAGATTGGAAAGAAATTAATTGGTACATCTTCATCATGCGGCGTGACGTCTTTCTTTTTTCCCTCCCTGACATTCAGCGTCCCGTTCCACTGCTTGCTTGATGTCGCTCCTCTGATCGGATATCGGTGTTCCTTCTGAACGTGTCGCACCTCAGGCCACACAGCACGCACCCCGGGGTAATGTTTGATATGATTAGAATAGAAAGAGGACATTTTGTTTTCATTTTTTCCACACCCTGGACATGTCACCAGTCCATCACCAGTCACACAGGAGGGGGCCCCACCCATTCCACGAACTCTGGATCATCACGTTGTGGAGCGAGTGGGTTTACATCTACATTACAACACTTCCCACACTTAAGTGTTCCTTTATATCACTGCATGGGCAAAATTGAAATAATATGAAGTTAGAAACTAGAATTAAAAGGCAGACGATAACAGGAAGACAATAAACTTGCAGGAAATGTCGATCTGTTCACGTGAGGAAAGAGGAAATGTTCTTCTCTCCTTGCTGTCTAAACCTAAACCAGGGAGGGGGCGACCTGAGTCGGTCTGAAACTGTTACTTTATGTATTTTTTTTTCATATAATCTACGATCATGTTTGTGCTTCTGAAAAAGCAAACAGATTGGATTTATCTGTGCAGTTGATCAATTAGCTTTAATATGAATATGTACCAATGAATCTACCTGCAGGCCTTACGTGAGTTTCTCCTCCGTGCTTCCTCTGGACTCACTATATGCGATCAGGAGCGATAACGGAGAGGTGACGGGGATTCCTTCGAAAGTGACGGAGGCAGACATAGCAGTAATTGGTGGGCTGTTTGCTCTATCAACGCCAATTCATTATCTTTATTATATCTTCATTTGCCGGGCGAATCAAACAAATAGATGGAAATTCAAACAATTAAGTTACCCGCGCATTGACTGCTAATTTACTTCATCTTGCCACCAATCTGCTTCCTGCCGTTACTGTAATCCCATCACAGTTTACTCTGTACACCAAAGGATGGTGGGCCGTTTTGTCTGGGATCGTCTGTGCTGCTCGCTACGTGTCGCTGTTCGCCGGAGCCGGGTGGTGCTCGGCGGCGCCACTCCAGACTCTCGTCGGCCCGGGGGGAAAAGAAAATAAACCCCTCAGGTGACTCTGCTCATTATCACCTCATGCAAATCATGTCATTAATGTTCCTTTTGCTTCAGATTACATCAAAGCCTCCGTCGTTTTAGGTGAAGTGTAATTGGCACAGAAGGGGTACAAGACGGAGTAAGTGCAGTGGTGTTGCGTGCCCCTATCATCATTTATCAAATACTCTTGTCGCCATGCATATTCATGCAGGCAGATGACGTTCCTGCATTGTAAATACTCCATGACGATCCCAGAGAATGGAAAAGGAATGTCAAAGTCAATCAGTGTACAAAGCATTAGCCCCAAAAAGCCATTTGCACACATGTACTCTGCACAGCGCCACATGATAAGTATTTCATGCATTAACAGCTCCGGCAAGTCACTGTAGCGCACCGACAAGTTTTACCGAGGGCCTTTGGCTTTGGGCGCGAGGCAGAAACAAAAGTTCTCCTTGTTCAGGCTTCTCGAGTGATGTTTCAATTGTTACAAAAAAAAAAAGCTTTTATTTTGGCTGCTCATTTGCTATATTTGCCTCTCCTTTGATATCTCTCGTGGAGCTAAAAGTAGAACAGCACGTTGATTTTGTTTCCATGCTGAACACAACGGTCGATGTGGCTTTTAAAATGTGAGTATTTTACAACAGATCGTCAAAAGCACGACCTTCCAAGCTTGCTTTGAGGCAATTGTGTGTCGGAAGACTGTTCACCCTTCAAGGTACAATTCACGGCACAGTTTTGAACTGCAACCTTAATCCAGTTCTCGTGCTTTGATTACATTTGAGCTGTAAATATTGTTGGGGAAATAACTCGATGTCCTTTTTTTTTTCTTCAAATTATCCAACAGTCTGCGATGGCTCAAATAGTAACTGGAAAGCAGAATTACTATCCAGCAACACGACTGCACGATCCCAGCACGCTCCATGGCGGACATGTTCACTGTAATGTGCATACTAAAAGCAATCTGAAAGTGCAATCTCTGACCCTACCGAGGGGGGGGGTTCCCCCCTGAGAAGGGGGCTAATCCTTCTCGCCGACTCGCCCCTGGCTCCGGTTTCAGCGCGAGCGTTCGAGTAATCCACGATTTTAGTCCGCGGACGTCCACTGTGTTCGGCTGATACAGCTGAACCTTGTGTTTGGAGATAATCCTCTCACCTCCAATTTGGGATACGGGAGTTTCGGTGCCACCTCTGATCCACCCCGGCTTCCTCTTGGCTCGGATTTAAACATGGCGTTTTATCAGTGTACTGGATGTACCTTTGGCCGTGAAACCACGGCGGGGCTCCGACAGCAACATCGGTATTTAGTCGATTCGCAGTTTTTCTCGTTGCTGAGTGGAAACGTAGAATAGCTTAGACATTTATAACTGCTTGTTTTACATCTGAAATCGTGTCAAACTGTATATACATAGTCTGTGTGAACAGGAGCCTTGATCTCCTGTCTTCCTGCCAGTGGTAGTAAAAACTCGCCTCTCCTCCAAGTTGCGTTAGGATCTAACTGGCCTCGCCAGCGTCCCACTGGGGCACCAGCTGTGCTGTCTCTGTGTACTACAGTGTGAGCCGGGGCCGCGCGGTTCTGGCTCTAAAACCAGCCGACCGTGCACACCAGTCACGCTGGGCCGTTACTCAGTTTTCATGACTGCCCAGTGAACTCAGTGCCAGCTGCGGACTTTTACCCCCACCAGCCGGTTTATCGCTGGCATAAACTGATTTTTTTTAGTGTTTTTTTTTTTTTTTATTCCTGATGTTTGCTTTAGACGTCATGCCTCCAAGTCAGTGTTTCCCAGCTCGGCCCTCAGGCCAAGCCTGCTCTAAAGATGTCAAAAATTAGATTTGCACGTTTGCAGGGACCAAAAAAGATGTTTCATGCAACCTGGAAAGTGCTTTCAATTTGAAGGTCCCTGCTTTTGTTTGAGTTGAACGTCTTCCGATGATTTGGCTTCACTCTATTGTTTTGGTCGATGGAGGATCAAATCGGGTCCTCCTTCGAGGCAATTTGGAGAGGCTTCGAGGAAAAGAAGTTATGACCACTGTCACAGGACTCCCCAAGATTAATGAAGGTTTATCTGGCCTTTTGAAGGCAGTGAAGTCAGGAAACAATGCACTGCAGGAAAACTAAAGTGTGTATTTACTGCTAGCCTCTCTAGCTTTCATTCCACACTTGAGTTTGTGCCTCAGACGGCGACGGAAGAGCTGAAACGGAGGTGGAGACGAGAGGGTGTGTGACGGGCGATGACAACCCCAGTCAGTTCGTACTCGTGCAGCACATACGCTGCTTCCCACAGCAAAAGTGATGCGCAGCATCTGACTTTCCCGCCCCCCCCCTCCCTCGCTCGCTTGCTCTGCCCCCTGCCATAACCCTCCGGCCAAAGTGTGACACCAGCCGTCTTGGATGGGAGTGCATGTCAAGTGTGAGGAGGAATACCCCAGGTGCCGACGAGCCTGTAAGTGCCCCACAGCAAACCGGGAGGCCTGTCGGTTGCGTGTGCGGAAGCCTGTTCCATCGATTACGCGCCTTGGACCTGGTTGTTATTTAAAGCGACGTCCTCAGTGAGTCCTAACCCACGCGGGCATGTGATCATATATTATTAGAGCCCTTTAAGGAAAACGCTGATTCCACGTGACGTGATCTCGGCGAGAGAGAGCGGCTGGGAGCAGGGGCCTATGGATCCCCTCTGAACCGCTGGCAACTCTGCTTTACGTCAAGCAATCGAGGTTCAATAAACTAGGTCTGTACGTCGGGGGTTTGAGCCAATGCACGCGCACAAAGGCTGCGCAGCCCTCCGATATATGGACCTCTCAGGGCTGGCAAAAGAGCGGAAATGGCAAATGAGCCTTCACAATGGAAGTCAATGCACCAGTGTGTAGGGAAGTAGCTCTGCAACTAATAATCACTTTTGTTTTTTATTACCTTTGTAAGAGTCCCTCGTTTCTTTCACACAGCTTCCCATTTTTTTTCTGAGGAACAAGAATTGTAGCCTACAAACTGAAAAGTGTCTACAGAGATTGAAATTTGTGCTTTTTTTTAATAGTTTTGTGGTCACTTTAGGTTTTCATATGTGTTTAGATAAAGAGTGCAGTGAAGGAGTATGAAATTATTGTGTTCTGCAACTTTACAACCTCACTCCTTCAACATATCGTCAGTTGAATGTGTAACAATGTCAAATCAGGGCTGGGATTTGAACACCTAAATTACATGATAGCATGTAGCAGCTTGCAACCATTTCTGCTTTTATGAGGAACAAGAATTGTAGCCTACAAACTGAAAAGTGTCTACAGAGATTGAAATTTGTGCTTTTTTTTAATAGTTTTGTGGTCACTTTAGGTTTTCATATGTGTTTAGATAAAGAGTGCAGTGAAGGAGTATGAAATTATTGTGTTCTGCAACTTTACAACCTCACTCCTTCAACATATCGTCAGTTGAATGTGTAACAATGTCAAATCAGGGCTGGGATTTGAACACCTAAATTACATGATAGCATGTAGCAGCTTGCAACCATTTCTGCTTTTAAATTGACCTTTTTCACACGTCTTGGTAAATGAATTCGGACGTGTTGTCTTCTGAACATTGTCAGTTTTCGAAAGAAGACACTTTCAAGAATCAGGACCGGACTCATTTTTAAGGCTCCTGGCTCTACATGTTGTTGCTGTTTGGCTTCACTGTAACATCAGGGAGAAGAAAGGGTGGGAGCCCCATGAAACGAAGCTTCATAGTAAATTGGAAAACTTAAAAATCATCTTTGATGCAGACAAAGGCCATTTTATTCTTCCTTTCAGCATGTTATTCCCATATGTTCCATTGCAGTGGTGTTTTGTTCCAGCCATTGCATGCATAATGTAGCTTCCCTCGGTCCAGAGTGGTAATCCTGCCATTCTCGCCATTGCGCCTGTGCTCGTATTGGCAGCTCCGTGCACGCCGCAGTAGTTTGCGGCCACAATGAGTGTGTGATTCTTTCGAGGTGGGATTAGCGCCTCCCTCTGAGGCGGCGGTTGTCTAATGGAGAACGCCGGCCCGTCCCACGCTGCTGCTTTGTAAGTCAATGAGTTGGAATTTCATTTCCCGGGATGTCATAAGGGGGCACTGAATCTGTGACTGTGTTGATTAAAACTCAATTTAAATCCATAAAAATCTGGGCCACAGCCTCAGTGTTTGATTGTGATGGAATTCTTTTTTTTTTTTTTTTTTTTTTTTAAATACAAGTCAAGGTGACGTTATTTGGGATTGCGTGTTCAGTGACGAATCCCTGACACCACAGAACAAAAAGCTCTGGAGGTTCGCTTCAGCAATGGATTCTGCAAGACCTCAACTTTGCTTGGTGACCACAATTTGTAAAACTCAGTTAACCTAATTTAAACACTTTTGAATCACATGTAAGATGTAAATAATTGGTGATGAGTTTCACTTTGACCGACAACAAATGGAAGGATTCCACTGAGGCTTTTCCAATTTTAACTGAGTTCTTGATATCAGTCATCAGTTAGGATTTCATTACAGCGTTATTATAAATTTTTCACTGAAAACACTTTTTTTTTCTCCTGAGATCATCATTCTGAACAAAAATGACAAGTCGGTGTTGATGTGTTAATATTAAGTTGCTTTGAAACTCGGTTCAGGATATTATTCAGAAAACCCGGTGACTGACTATAATACAACAAAATTCTCAACTAATCATTTTGCAACAGGAAGGTTGCAGGTTAAATCTGTGACGGTGGCAGGATTCTGTGTCGCTTTATTAAAAATGTGTAGGCTGCTTATCTCCATCGTGAAAATAATTAAACTCAACCAAAAATAATTTTCTAAGGGAGAATAAAGTCCTTCTATCAGGCTGCGACTGTTGTGCAAGTCGAGAAAGATAATTTGTTCTTTTTTACATGCAGCTGGTATTCTGGAGGTTCTTCAAAAGTGCTGAAATCCAATATTGTGAATTTTAGGGCGTAAAAAACACTGAAGGTCTTAAAAGATAAACCCCTGAATGAATTCTGATACGGATTCTTCTTTCATTCGCTTTCAAATAACTTCTTTTCGATGTGATTTTGAATGAACTGGGACAAAGTCCATTCACGTCTCCCATGAGTAGATTCACAGCTATAAACATCAACCTCAGTTCCTTCTTTAGTCCCACCAGATGACTGTGGTGGTGACAGGAGGCACGTTGATTCTGGAAAACAAAATTGTCTCCACAAAGTTTGGTCTCTTATTTTAACATCTTGTCTGACCCAATCACAAGTTGTGTGTTTTTGCTTATCAACCACTTTGTGGCCACAATGAGTTTTCCATGTCCTACATTGCACTTTGTGCAGATGACTCTTTAAAACAACACATTGGTATTGTGTTCTTCCCCGAAGAGAATCAAATGTTTGCTAGCTTTCTCCAAATAAAGTCCCAGTAAAGAGTACTTCAAGATTACACAATAATTAATTGGGGAGGAGAGTCAAATCCTCGACAAACCGAACAAGCTCCTAAAGTGCACACACCTTCTGAACATGCCTTTGTTCTTTTATCTGGAGATCCATCGATGTAGCTTGGAATGCTAAGTTTCAAAATCTAATCCTCCTTTTTCGTTTTATTTTAGACTTTGTACCCTTCGTCCAGAACAACAACATTAAAGCTTGTAATTTGACACAAATCTCCTACAACAATGTGATGACAGGATCCCAGTTGTCACAGCTCCTCCTCTGTCCAGGGGGGAGGGAGGAGGTGGGGGTTCTCAAGGGATCACATTTCTTTAAGAAAATAAAAAATACAAACTGATACAGCTCACATAAAATCAGGTCCAAACATATTGATTTGTTGGGGTTTTTTTTTGGCATCAGTTACATCAATACATTGGCTGATTTGGGGTCACACAGCATTTTTCAAGCAGGTTCATCCCTGCAGAGACCCACTTTCTCCATAGTTACCGGTCGAGTGGCGTGTCACTGCCTTCTGAAAATTTATGCATCTCACAAAGCAGCATCATCTGCGAAGCTACGCGGACCACGACTCACTTGTCCATGATAATGCAAATCACAGAGGGGGAAAAAAAAAAAAAGAAATCAATGCTTCCTGTCAGGAAAAAAACACTTGGCATTTCCCCATCGTAGGTATCTCAGCGGCGCCACAGGATAAAGCCGGGCTTTAACAGCAAAGTCTGCCAATTATTTAGGCAGCCTGGGTGGAATTTACAACATTTCTTTTCTGGCTTTGTTGCCATCTCTGTCACCGCTCATCCCGTGTGTTAGGGATGGAAAAAAAAAAAAAAACAACCAAAGAAATCCAGGCAACTAAATAACCATCAACTTTCACCAGGAAGGCTTAAAAAAACCATACAAGTCGTGTGACAAAATGATACAAGAGGTCTTGCAGGAGCCGTCGGTGCCTGGCTGCCATCGCCTGCTACCTTTGCCTTCTCGGAAAGACACAGTTAAATTCACCCTGGCAGGCCGATGCTTCATCATCAAGTTTCATTCAGTTATTGTTTTATATTGTCACTATTCATAGAGTTTTTAGCCGCTTTATTAGGAAGTGTGCTTCAACTCTTTGTAGGCGGGTAACCTGTCGGCTCGCTGGGCTCTAACAACAAATTTAAAGCTATAAGGTCTCGTTATCCGGCTAATCGAAACCCACAAGACGCTATATTAGGCTTTGACTAATACTTCTCTGGAGCCTTGCACCAAAACACAAAAAAACACGCTTCAAAATAAAAGCACTTGGCAGTTTAGGCTCCAAAGTGTAATTTAGGCACTTTGATGTGTTTTATTTTGGTTTTTCTTTGTATTTTCACAATCTCAGAGCAGACAAAGCTCTAAAACGATGTCAGAGCTCCTCCTGTACTCTACATTCTCGTTGACCACGTACGATTTGTTAACATCGGCTTTGACGCCACATTCCAGCGCCACTTCCTGGTCTGTGACATTTATATTCTGTGGTTTAATGCGGACACAATCGTGTGATGCGAGGTTTCTCCAAACCAAAAAGTTTTTGGAGTGCGAGTGTCTTCGCGTTGCCTCAATATGGATGGTTGACACTCTACCACACTTGAAATCTTCAGGATTAAGGACATTCAGAAGTCTTCAGAGCTGTGAGGCTTTTTTTCGGCGGTGTGGTTGCAGGGATTGTGTGTAATCTTGTTGAATGACGCTCCCGATCACTTAAACACAATCCCGACACCCTGTATGACACGGTGCTACTCTTGCATGGAAGCTGATACTCTTCCACTGAGACTGTTACAGATACAGTAACCGTATCTTATCTGGCTGCCGTGCACATGTCCTGTTTTTTTTTTTTTCCTCGTTTGAAAGCTGCCTTTTACCATTTTTTTTCCCCTCAACACGTTTTGAAACCATGAAATCAAGTTATCACGTTTGGATTGCATTCCCAGTGGTGCAAGTTGAATAATATTTCAATCAAACATAAATTTGCAGATTTTTTTTTCTTCATTCCTCTCACTTGATTAAAAAAGTAATTAGGTGGAATTGGATGTCCCAAAATGAAGTAAAAAATCTGATCGGTCCTAATGGGAACGTTGCGTAAGAGCGTCTCCATCAGTTGCACGAGATTGAATCAGGCCAGATGAGGGGCGGCCTGATTGGCCCCGGTCTCGGCCTCCCGCTCGGCTATGTGTGAGCTGAATTAAACGGGAGGAGGTGCCTCTTTGAGGCCCCATAATCTTGAACCGCGCAAGCAAACTGAAATGCAGCTCTCTTGTTCTTGCTGTAATCCAGTGAAAAGGTTGTTTTTTTTTTTTTTGGCTCATTTAGAATTCCTCACTTTTGATTCGTAATTCCCTTTGGACTCTTGTTTGCTGACATCAAATATGTACACGTCCCAGAGGCTTATCGTCTGAGTTTCCAACCCGGCTCGGGCGAACGGCGCCGACGTTTAAAGGGTGCCCTCGGCCGCTTCCCCAGAGAATCGCCGACGTGGGTCACTTTGATCTCCCAGTCCCCCATCTTTCAAGTTTCCCACCTCTCGTAAAAATGTGTCTTATCAGAACGTGTGAGGGTGTGAGGAGGAGGAGGAGGGGGGGGCTACAAACCACCAGCATTCTGCTTGGACTGCACATTTTTTCCAGCTAATCCCCTGAACCCCGCAGATAGCAAAGGCTAGCAGTGCATCATTACTCTTTCATGTGTCGGGCGAGCGGCTGGGGTTGTCATCACTGACAGCCAAAGTGTCAAAGTGGATGTTTACATCAATAATTAAAAGCGAGGAGCGAGGAGAGTCATAACAGCCGAGGTTCAGGTTGATGTTACCCCCTTTAATATTTCCTGCCGTTTGTCCCGGAGTCGTCCATTACCGACATATTTCCCAAAGTACCAGATTGTTGATGCTCTGCGGCTCGTGATACCAAAGAGGACGGTGGACAGATCCTCTTGGAGCGTATTTTTAGGTTTGAAACATCAGGTAAAAGGCCAGGTGCAAACATCCAGCGGTGGAAGATGTGTTCAATCTGGTGGAGGGGCTTTGTGGGCACTCTGAAGGTGTGGTCGCGCTGCATTGAGCAGATGGATTCGTTTGACAAATAACAGGCGCAGGTGCAAACTGTGGTCATTGCAGCCATATTGAGTTTTATTGTGTTCTTTTTGTATTGGGGGCCCTGCAAAGTCTGCTGAATGTAGGGGATTGTGTGATTCTGCTGAAATCAAACACCTAAGCAAGGGGAGGGGCTCGTTTTCGGCATCATGCTATATTTTCTTTACCGTGTAGACCTTCAGCTCATATGTGTTTTGCTTCATGCTACTTTTACAACATTGGTGACCTTCTCCTGACAGCCTGTCCTGAAGTCCAGTGTGCAAGCACACAAACTGAGCACTTGGTGTTTATGCTGCTCCTTGTTCTACGCTACACAAACGAAAAGTAGTCAAGTAAAAAAAAAAAAAGTTAGCTCCAGTAGAAGAATCTGTAAAAGGTGAACTGAATCCCTGTTGGATTTTTTTTCTGTGACCTTAACATGATTATTGCATCAAACAGTAGAAACAAAACCAGGTTTCAATCTACAGGTGAGTTCTTTCTTCCCAGGTCACTTTGACTGCACATCAAGAGTCAACAGTTTTTATTGTTTTGTTCATCTGCAGTTCTACTTTAGTCAAATCACACACAAAAAACAAACGAATTCTCCTCAGTCATTATCATTAACACAAGTTCACATTGCGATTTTTTTCTGTATTTCAAGTTATAAATTTCTCATCTCACGGGTGTTGAGATTTCTTTTGTTGTTCAGATGAACATGTTGTCCAAAACGATGATCGACATCTAATCACCATGTAGCTGCACTGAAACTCTCCAGCCTCTGATGTAACCCAGTTGGGTCGTGTAGTTAGCTGCAGTTAATGCCTATTGGTGTCTGGGCTGCGAGGTGGTTGTGTTATTTCCCCTTTGTGGCCTGTAACGAAATTAAAATCCTAAATTAAATCTTAAATTGGGCCCTTAAAAGAATACTTTGCTGCACACATGGGCACCGCACACCAAGCTTGTACATATCTTGATTCAGTTTAGCTTTGAAGTGGCACGGGAAGCGTTGAGATCAAGTATCGTGACTCTCTTAGTGACTCTGTCCAACAAAAAGATAAACACGCAATAAGTCAGATTGTTTGAAGGTTCCAGTCACACGATTGTGACTCATTATATCATGAATTATATCGAAACCCCCAAAATCTCCACAATCCCACATGAGGAAACAAAGGACAGAGTAACAGAGAATAAGCCTCAACTCAAACAAAATGGTCTTTGAAAGGGAATGACATCGGCCTCTACTGGCTGGGATTCAAGGTTTCAATTGAGAGGGCAAAAAAACACCCGGACAAAGAAGAACAAACAATTAGTTATTAAATCAGTTACTAAAATTTTGAACAGAGGAGAGTGAGTGTCTGTCTCTCTGTATTTGTCCTGCGGTGGACCTGGCAACCTGCCCAGGGAGCACATTTACTCTGTTCAGTGTGAACTCGGATCTCCTGCTGTGTCCTGCTAACCTACGTAGGGAAGTGTTTT
>JAUESE010000092.1:1414335-1424744 GCA_032274725.1 Malacoctenus triangulatus
GTAATGCTGCCCCCTACAGTATTGAGGAAGTATCTGCATTAAGGAGTGTCCCATTTCTAGCCGTTTTTGAGGGTTAAGGTTGAAGAAGAAGGTAAAGGAAGAAGGTTAAGGATTAAGGTTGAGGTTTGAGGACAATTGGAATTGGGGCTAAACCTCGTTTGTCCTTGTCGCTCTGTCTCTCGTTTCCATGGTTCGAGTCACTCTGCTGTGTTTCTCGTCTTCTGGTCCTAAATTGGATTAGTTCAGAGATGTTTTGGTTTCTCCAGAACTGTTGATATTACCTCCTCCCTCATTTTGAGGTCCTGAGCTGTTGAAGCTTTTCCTTTCCTGTCAGTCAGCGGTGAAGCATCCAGTGCAGGGGTTGAGTTCTGCTGTGATGGGAGTATCTCTGCGACGTGAGAGCCCGTCGATGGCATAATCACACAGTTTACACATCAGCCGAGGGTCTGGCAGGAAAACATCCGTCACCCACACGAGGAGATGTTACGTTGAAGTCGAACCTCATCCAGTCGGGCCGTTAAGTGCTCGAAAAAAAAAACAACAAGTGTCTTTTGAGAATAGTCCAGAAAAAACAAAGGTGAAGGACCTCGCTTCAGACGTGACAGGTTCAAAATGGCACCTCTAGTGGTGCTTAGGGGCGGCTGCCATTTTTCTTTTTGAACTGGCAGCTGATCTAATGCTAATGTTGGAATTCGTACTTATGAAAAGGAAATTTTCCCGCATGTAATAGCAGCAATTAATCACGGCCGTGCCAGCAGTCCCCGGGGGACCTTTTTTCCACCAGCGCGGTGGGGAGGCTTCCATAGGACACTGCAGCGTGGATTAAGTCGGGCCGCTGATTCATCGCCATTGACCTTCACATCCATTTGGATTTATAAGTCTTCGCCGTTGAAATATTTATGACCCTGCCGAGCCTGTGAGCGGCACGACTCGGCCCCGCGTGCGCTGTGATGTGAATTTCATTTGTGTTCGTTGGCGGGGAAAAAAAAAAGAAGAAAAAAAAAACACGGTGCGGATCATGTTTTTATAATCGCAGCTGCTCGTAATTTGGCTCTTCCAGCAAGGAAAGCTAACGCTCCCTTTATATTTTTTTTTCTCCTTCCTTTCTTTGTCCCTCCTCATTGCAGCACATGCTAATAATGCCATTACAGAGTTTACAGATCTGCCTATCCTTCCCAAACATATACCCCCCCCCTACTAATGGACTGTCATAAGCAAACACACAAAGAGCCTATCACATCTTTTATTACTGGCAGTTTTTTTTTTTTTTTGCTCTCTTGTGGGAAATGTTGTTTGTGCTGTCAACCCATCGCTCTTCCCGGGGCCTATATTTGTGGAGACAGCTTCCAATTAAACACAGCAGCCAATGACACACATCAAAATAACGCATGCCAAGAAGTGGCTGAAATGGAGGAGGACAAAAAAGAGGAGAAAAAGTCGCAGCTAAAAGTCCTTTCTTTGAGTGCGTGGTGGGGGGGGACGGAACAAAGCGAGGGGGATCTCTGCAGTCAGGGGGACACAAAGCATTCGCAAGCAATTACTTTTAACAGATGCGCGCCGAGGCTCTATAGATGCGCGCACGCAGCAGGTGTAGGTTAGACATGCTGAGATTTAATAAATCTGTTCCAACACCCGAACCACATATTGATTAACAACACAGCAGCCCGTCGTAAAAGAATTCAATTAATTCGTTTTTTTTCTTCATTCCAAGTTATTCCTCAGGAGAGGGACCGGTCATAGGAGCTTAAACATTTTTCACATTTCTTCCTTTTTCATCAGCGCCGAAACATAAACCCCCGAGCCACGTCAAGCTCGGGAGTAAATAAATCTGAACGTCGGGATCGAGAGCGCGGCGGCGCGGGGTTTTTTGAACTCTTTAAGACCCAGCGGGACGGGAAACAATGAATTAAAGACGCGGGACGGGCCTTGGGAATAGTTGGAAAACTTCCCAATATGATATTTAATCCGTCTCGTTTAATCAGGACCCGATTTCTAATTCAGGAGGTCTAATTGGAGCAAAGATTATGTACCGCGCCGAGTATGTAGGACAAACTTCCAGGCCCAGGGCCATACCCAAATACCCAAGTAAAATATGTAGTGCCTCAGTTGTTTGCAAAACAAGCACACACTTAGGAAGGCACACACACACACACACATGCATAGGGATGAAAGTACAAGCGAATCTTTAGCGCTCAGGCTTTATTTGCACTGTCGCTGCCTCAGAAGGCTTACACGACTCATTCGGTAACTTCGCCCCTGGTTGCACACGCTTTAAAAAAAAAAAAACAGGAGGAAGAGGAAAAAAAAAAAAAGCAGTACTTCCACCCAGGATATTACGCCCGGAGCCTCGCCAAACACTCGGTTCTGCGACGCCGACTCCAAAGGCGTTCACGTGGCGTTCGGATCCCCGTCCTCCGAGCACTGCACCCCTCCACCACCTCCTCCACCACCACCACCACCCACCTTCTCCCTCACCCACCTCCTCTCTCCATCTTTTCAGCATTATTCAAGGTTTATGCAAAGTCATAACGCTGCTAAATTGCCTGAGCAAAGTTAAGGTGCTTAAGTGTAGGTCCAATAATCTGCCAGTCAGGAAGAAAAACATGGCAACACTTAGCCAAAAATATTGGACTTAATCCTAATTTTGACTTTGCTCCATTACGAGTTTTCGTGTTTTTTTTTTTTCTCCCCCTTTTCGTCGAAGGCCCCTCCGACGGAATAAAACAGATTACTCTCTTTGCTCGGAGAGGGAACAGTGGGAGGCTATGCAAATAATTCAGCTGATATTTGAGCCTGAATAATGCATTTCATAATCAGAAGTGGAACACCAACACTGGAGGGACACATTGTATATATTAATTTGACGGATGGAAGTCCGCCGGCAGCGCTCCCAAAGTTCATCGCGCCGCCGCGCTTTCGGGAACACGGTGAACCCGCGGTGCCGCGCCTTTTTTTTTCGGGGCCTCCTTCCAATTTTTTTTTTTGATTTATGTGATCCTTCCCGTAGCGACGCCACCGCGAGACGGGCTGCCAGAGGTTTTGGTGTCGATCAGGGGAAAAGGCGGACACGTGCGCGTTTACCTCCAAGCAAGAGGAAAGATGCCATGTTCATGCTTAACCCGATCTTCCTATTCCTGGGGTTCTCATTTGCCCTCCAAACATTTGATTTATATGCAACAGGGTTACACAAACAGATGCATTAATTATTCAAGAGATCCTAAAGCCTCCGTTAGTGATGTGCGATACGCCTTGGTTTTTATTTCCATCTGAACCCGAGGAGAACCAAAGCTGGTCTTGCAGATGCTGAGACAGGAGCGACATTTTTGATTAAAAGCCGAAGTGTTTCAAATTAATCTTTGAAAAAGTGTCACGATGAAGGAGACTTCTTATTCTACGAAGAAGAAGAAACATCAGGACTGCTTGCAGAGCTGGAAAAAGCCCCTCGTGTGTCCTCGCCGTGTCCGCTGTCATCGATTCGTATCTCAGCCTTCCTTCAGGCGTCGGTACAAACTCGATTTACTGAGCTATGACCTGCCAAGGGAAGGGAAAAAAAACTGAGCAAGTTTCTCTCGTGATTTAGAGAAACAAAGTAACAAACATGTTTACCTCAATCCTGGTTGTGGAAAAAACAGACAAGCGGAGGGTCCTCCTGACAGATGGCAGTGTGGGCGGGATGGAGCCTTCATTCCACGTCTTTTGGAAGATGCATGCTGGTGACACCACCGTGTGAGGCAACAGGTCCGATGGTTGCAAGCTCTATACGAAGACTTTACCTACAGTTTGGACTGAAAATCTCTAAAAGTGTTGCAACACAGGAAATGAAGAAATATGGTACCTTCACTCTGAAATGATCGTATTATTACAGTGCTTTTATTTTTTCAAAAGCACTGCTACTTCCCTTTCATGGAACAAAGAGAAAGCAGAAGGAAGTAACCTTTGCAGTGGGAATATTAACTTAATAATGTCAGGTCAAAGAACCTCTTAATCGAGTCGCAAAAATCTTCTAGAACCTGTAGCAGACCTGGGAAACTGTCCAATACTTTTATTTTGAAGGCTCCTTTCTTTGAGTGTTGGTGAGACCATTTGGGTCTGTCACTGTGAGGCTTTGCTGTGTTCTTTTATTGGGTTTTTTTGGCTCATCACATTTTGACCAAGGTGGTCTGATCCGTGGGGGCTTCATTCAAAGAAAGTTGGAGAAGCCCCTCCCCCACAAAACAGGGGATAATCTTTTGACACAAAAGTCAGCAACCCTCCAAATGAGGAATCTAGTGTCACAGCTTTTAGGTTTTTTTTCAGTTTTTAAATATCGATTTGAACATTATCTCTGGCTTCTGTTTTCAGACATTCACACAAGATGTCAGAAAGTTTAAGAGGTGAATTTCCTGAGAGACGTCTCTTTTGCGTCGAATTATTCCTCTGAAATGCGCTCGGCACTCATGTTCCTCATTGTTGCATTGTTTTATTCTGTGTGCAGATCAGATTAACTCCGCAATTACACACCATTTAGTTTAGCTTATTATTCCATGCGACTGCCGATAGAAAAAGGAGCGGCGAAGGAGGAGGAGGAGGAGGCTCGTAAGCGAAGGCTTCCAGGGTCTTTTGTTCTGCGAACATCATGGGAGCTACATGGCTGCATGCGTGCCTTACCCGGGGCTCCATAATGAATGTTTACCGTCCCGGCGCTCCGCTGAATGCATAATCATAATCTGCATGTTTCGCACTTGTCTGCTGACTCGGCAACAAAAAGAAAAATCACAGCTCGGAGCAACATCGGACTGTTCTCAGCCTTGAATACTGATGTTAGCCACTGGGCTGAGGGTGCTCATTAGAATATTGCGAGGGGCCACAAGACCAGTTCCCACCTTGCTTGGGGAGGGCCCCTGGTTAGGAATCCTAGCCACCTTGGGAGGGGGAGGGGCAATAAAATAACGAGCGTGGAGGTAATCAGCCGACACTGAGCCGCAGCAGTCATCCATCACCTGTTATTAAAGCAGTCGGGTTAGATTTGAATGTGCATGCGAGCACTTCAGCTGCTTGGACTCTGCAGGAGGGACTGTGTTAGTGGAACTACTCATGGAGCCAGATAGTCACTCAGGATTAGTTATTCTAAGCAAGTCAAACCATCAAGCTCAGGAGTGTAATAGCGTAGAAGGGTCGGACTGAAGCTGCTGGGATCTTGAGAATAACGTGCCTTACTTGATCTGTGGGAGTCGAAAAAGTTTACATTCATTTAAAAAGTCAGGATTTTGACTTCTGAATGATTTCTTGCTTTCTAAATTCTGTTCTTTTTTTAATTCAATGTTGCCTGCAGAAAAATACTGAAAAACGCTGTTTAAAAACATAAAGCTTATTCAAACGGTAGTTTGAATGCTGCTCAGGATATCTTATAAAATATTTAGTTTCATATAAGGACACATTGAAATCTGAAGGATGTTTTTAAAAGACTACGGACAAAACCAGTGACTCAACCAAGGAGCATGTTGTGTTGATCTTCAGAGACACAGTTTCGAAGACAGCATCAATAAAGCTTCAAATGTGTAAGTTTTTTGGTGGTTTTTTAAGATAAAATCACACTGACACTGGGTTTGAACCCCGGACCGTCGCACTGTGACACAAGAGCGCCAACCATGAAGCCACCCTGTATGTTTGAAGTCATTAACTTCCCTCTGCAAACAGGGGTAGGGACTGCAAATTAATGGAAGGGTTGAGTGAATGTGAGACCAACCAAAGCTTTATTGTCAATTCTGATGGTCACATAAGCCCTCACGCGTGTTTTCATATTTGAAAAAAAAACGGAAGACTTTAAAATAAATCATATCGACAAAAACAACTGTGTTCTCTTGCAACTGACCCATGATGGTTTTGAATTGGAGCTTTGTGCTAACTGTTGGAGGATTCCTCGCTTAAGATTTTTGAAGAGTCGTCATCCAGTCCCGTGAAATGAAAAGAGGAACATGAACCGGTACCTTAGAAGATTGAGAAGCGTTGGCAGACCTGTCCGTGGTTCGATCGAGCAAGCGATTAGACATTGATGAGAATCGTCTCTTGACTCCTTTTTGCCTGCTTCTCTTCTCCTCATTCACACTTTGCTCCCCCCGCACTCCCACTAACCTCTCAGATCAATGCTACATCATGTCAATCTATGTTAGAGCAGCACTTGTGTGTAAATGTTGCATCGCGTAACTTTGAGTGGGCTGCCGACAGCGACTAAAGGACGCACACTTTGCTGCTGTCTGTTGCGCTGACAGTGGTTGGTGATTTTGGTGTGTGTGTGTGTGTGTGTAGGCTGAGGCGGCTGTCTGACAGGAAGCTATTGTCCTCGCCGTTCACGAATGACACGGCTGATGCTGGTGTCGGGTTACCAGAGTGGTGCGCTGATGGCTGCAACTTGTGTTTGTGCCGGGGGGGGGGGGGGGGGGGCCGGGCAGCTGATTTGAGGACGTCTTGCATTCAATTGATGGATTTGGCGAGAAAGAACGACGAGTTTCCACCATCAGTGGCAGACGCTCTGAGGTGGAGACAGTGATGGGACGGTGTTTCAACGACACGCTGGAACTTACACATGTAGACGGTAACACAACAAACACCTCTGGGTATTGTTAACAGCAGGACGTAATGTCACGACAGACCCAAACACATTTCTCGTTGATTATGCGATGTGTTGGAATTTCTGCTTTTACTCATTTTTAAATATTTAAAAATGGAGAACACACACACGCACATTGGTGGCAACTATACCCCAAACAGAAGTTTCCTTTTGAAGAGCCAGTTAAACACAGGAATGGATTAAATCACAAGTAGCCTAATTTTTGTGTAATTATGCCTCCTTTTTTCTGTCCAGAATTCCCCCTCGGCCATTTAAACGGCACTTGAAAAGCCTTTATCTACCCACAGGGTCTGTGTACGCAGCAGTTCTGAGTTTAGTTAGTAAAGTTTGTTTGCAGGGAAAAATCAAAAGTTTTTTGGTTGAAGCGTTCAAACTAATGTTTGAAGAAAAGGTCATCTGATGTGCGCAGCAGAACAATTAGATGGTCGAAGTCAAACAGGATCAACATACTTGGCAAGTGTCTTATTTTCTATTCTTGGCAGTAATATTAGTTTCAGTTTGTTTGATTTATTGTGTGTCCCTTTATTCAGTGATAACACATGATCCACATCATGCTTTGGATCAAAGGTTGAGAGGAATTAGTGATATGTGGCTTAGCTGAGGTTTGCGCTCTGCCAAGTACCTTCCAGTAATGCTACTGAGGTTTACATGACTGATTTGCAGTTTCGTCCTTTTCGATTATATCAGTCATATGAATGTGACCTACAAGCAGAACACACTGATCCACAACTCACTCCTGTTTGCGTGAAGTTTGATGGATGTCACAGCTCTGATATATTTCATAATTTTCTCTCGTTAGTTGGAACGAAATCCAAACTTGAGACCTGCGACACGAAAATGCAGGTTTAGAGTGCTTTGGTGAACGCTGGAAGTTTTCCAGCTCCTCAGTTTCGAGCAGCTTGAAGCGCCCCTGACCTCCAGCCTCCAAGCCCCTCCCCTCATTCGCTCCTCTTGACATGAGCTTTGAAGGAGCGCCGCGTGTTTCCTGCTCGTGCAACTCTTAATCGCGCAAATATCCAAGAGCTCCTCCGGATTTGGCGAAACGTCAGTCTTTTGCTGTTGTGACATGCACACACTCGCACACTTCAGTTGACTCAGGAGGGCGTATCACCCGGCGCGGGCCACTAATACGCGGCGAAACGTCAGTCAATCTCTAACTCGGTCGGCGCGTCTCCAACCTGCCAGGTTGAATGAAGAGTAAACACAATACATATCCATCATGATGACAGGCCTCCTGCTTTCTTTTTTTTTTCGGGTTGGGGCCCCCCCCGTTTCATTAAGACCTCAGCTTCTCAAGCCTATTGATGTGTCCAATGTGATGTAGCTGTAATCTGTTTTACTCTCTGACAGCAGCGACTCATGCAAAGCAATCTAACCTGGGTCGATGCCTTGAGGAACGCGGCGGTTCGCAGTTTTGAGTGCACTGTCAAACTTTGGCTCCCAACGACTTTGTGCTCAACTTCCCTCCACCATTTGTCGGGAAAGACAGGTGACACCCGCGGCAACAGTGGTCGCAGGGGAGTCAGACGAGCATGTAGTGTGTGCGACATCATCAGCACAGGAACATTACAGGAAGTCTGGCAAAGTTTTGTTGTCTGTTGGTATCTTATACCTGGTTCTTTACGAAAGCATTTGCGACTAAGGCAAAAGTGAAGCCATTACGGACATACAAGTTGCGTGGTGGGCGGGGCTTAGTGAACACAGGGCGGAGCCTGGAGTCATCGCGGTCTCAGGGGGCCTGTAGTCCTCAAGTTAGTCAGACAACAGTGTGTTTTAGAGGAAGAAACTTTGTAAAATGTACAACTTTTTGTCGGCACATTTTGTCTGACATTCATGAAATGTACACCAGGGAGGAGTGTTGTCAGAAACATGTCATGGATCCCGTCACATCCAGTCCGGTTCGATCGATACCTGAACTCGCCTTGATTGCTGCAGTCTCACCTCACTCATATTGTCAAATTGTCACTGTTATTATTTACTGGATTACAGAAACTAACTCCTTTTATGTCCATTTTCATGTTGCACTCAATAAGTTTCAGTGAAACGAAATAACAAAAATTTTTGCAGAACTCAGCCTGAGCGAAACACACCTGCTTGTTTCCTTTTTTTGTTTTTTGTTTGTGTTTTTTAATTTAATATTTTGGGTGAAGTTATTTATTTGAATTTAATTGATATCATTGTATTTTTGGTTTATTTTTCAAATTAAAAGAAAAAGAAAAAAACTAACCAATTTTAAATGTTTGTTCATCCTCAATAAATACAATTATATAAAACTATTAAAACTACATAAATACAAAATGATGCATTTCTTTTTTCAGTGTAGATTCAGTCGGACAAAACCTTTTTAAGGGAGGACGTATTACTTTGTAAAACACTGATGTCAGAGACAGAAACAACAAACTAAATATGAAGACAGGTCAAGGTGGTTCAATTAAGCAGAATAAAGTTCCATAAAATTCTAATCATTGTTTTATTTTTCTCAGTGTTACGAACTTGTCTCCGCGGACGCTCTTTCTCGCTCATCTTTATCATCGTCTTCTGACTAAGAAAGCGGTGAAAGCTCTTGAAGGAGCTGTCTTAAAAGCTGTCAGATGAGCATTTTAGTCTTATTGCCACAGCAGCTCATAACGTTCCGACTCCGTTATCATCCTTGGCAGGCCTTTTAACATTCAAATTAGTTGTGATTCCTAATAACTTCTTTTTCCCCCGCTCGCACCCCGATCGTGCGTTTCACCGATTCCCACCGTCAGGCCCGCTCGCAAACTTCACAGCGGAGTCCCTCGTATAACCGGCCCGCCGCAGTCATCAACTGCATGGGACCGAGTCGAGGAGACGCGATGGTGGTGGTGGTGGGGGGGAGCAAAATTAAAGTAAGACGGATAGCAAATAATAAGCTTGTAAAGAGATTGTTTGAACATACCGGGCGACACAGCTGCAATAAATCCTCACGCTCGCAGTCGCTGGTGATAAAAGAAAATGCATTGAGAAACACCTGAGACTTATTAGAGGATTTTTTTTCGGAGTCATTACTGCTCCAAATTTTCTGCATCATAATGATAGCTTGACAAAAAAAAGCTAGAGTTTTTGCTTATCAGCATGTTTGTTGTTTCTTCCTCTTCCTTAAGGCAAGTGTACCCAAGATAGACATTCTGCTGCGCAGAGATAACTTCTTTCACATCAGAAAGCTCTTACTGAAAGGCATACACTGAACATAAAAGCAAGGACAATAGCCCATAAAGAACTTCTCCGCACTGTGGAGATTCTGATGAAAACAGCGTGATAAACTGCCGAGGTTCACTGGAAGATAAATGTTTGGGTGGGCGGGGGGAGGGTATTTGTCGATCTACAGCCATATCAACCTGTGTACGGGGGGGGGATTATAAAACTTGGTGAGCAGTGTCCTTGAAGTAGCGAAGCGTCGAGGAAAAAGAGTCTGCTGGAGTCTTTCTGGCCCTGCCTTCAAGTCCCAACACTAATCAGCGCAGATAAACTGTGAGAACACATTGATGAGTGTGTTTCTGTTTGGGTTTTTTATCCGACTGATCATAAGGAGCCAGATTGGTGCGAAGGATCAACATTTAACTTGTTGCTTTGCTTCGCTGGTCCCGTCCTTATCTCAGCTGCCTGGCATCACGGTAATGGAGCAGGTAAAACATGCTGCCACATCAGGCGAGCAACACATTCGACACGTTCGTGAACGGAGCCTCGGGATACTGCCCTCTGCTGGGCCGCAGGGATACGATAAATTAACGATCCAATCAGAGCTGAAGTTGAAAATAAAGTTAGGTTGCTGCCAAAATTT
>JAUESE010000092.1:1431740-1446035 GCA_032274725.1 Malacoctenus triangulatus
CACACACACACACACACACATACTTATTGGCAGGACAACTCAAAATGATTTTGATGAGGTGCGATTGAATTCTAGAGATCCAAGATAATGAAAAAAGACATTTCTTTTTGCGTGTTGTAAAAGTGTTTGACCCTTTGAAGAGACTTTGATTTTTAAAAGTTTGTGCTCCCTGAGTGCTTACATTACTTGATATAGATCAAATTATTTCAAAAGATAAGAATTTTATGATTCTTTTTTTAAATTATTGCACACAAACCATGTAAAATGTTGTCATTTGATTTTCTAATGCTAAAAAAGAAAAAAAATCTTTTAAAAGTTTCATTTCTTCACGTCTCTCTTGGTGACAGCGGACTTTGCCCGGCGACTGTCACCACTATTAGCTCCGAGCCAATGACAGTAGCTCCTAATAACTCAGGCAGCCGTCCTGCCAAAGTAATTGAAAAGGATGCTGCGGCAAGTACACACAATTTACTCATCAAGCTTGTCAGCGGGTGCTGAAAGCTGGCTAAGTATGGACCGGTGTTGTTAGCTCGCTTTAATAAATAGCATCCAGACAGCCTCTTTAGAAAGATTTCTGAAATGAGCACTTAGCTCAGAAGTTACAGTTTGTTGCTCCAAATAAGAACAAAAAATGCACAAATTTAGGTGGATAAGATGAGAGTGAAAAAAAAAGAACGCCAAACTTTGACTTTGAAGGCCCCTCCTTTTGCATCATTGTAAGAGTGTGGGATCCCTACAGTGTTTGGCTTCACTGTAATGTTTTGGCTAATCACAGGCTGGACATGAGGGTCCACAAGCTTTCATATGGATAAACATATTGGGACCCACCGACCAAAAGAAAGACCCCTCAGTCCATTAAAACAATCATCATGAGTCCTCATCGTTGATTTCTTTTTTTTTTTTTACAGCCTTATAGATCTCTGTCAGAAGGGAAACATTATTTGCAGTGTTTCTACTTTGCAAATTAAATTAGAATTTCAAATGCAGTTGCTTTTGTCCGACTGAAAAGATTAAAGTCTCTAACTGGACAAGCGTTTCAAGTGAGCCGTCCCATTATGCTGCAACGTCTGACGCTACGACTTGGACGGGAATCAGAGAGACGGTCTGAAGTGAATAAAATGAAACGCTGGGCAGCAAAACAAATTGCGTGAGCCTCCTTGATGTGGTGCTGGGCCGGTTCCATGTCTCCTGCCTGCGTCTGCTTCTGAGAACGTCTTTCTGTTTTTTACATACATCCTTTCGATTCACTCCTCGTGAAATCGGAGGTATTTTTTAAGTCGATGCATCTTCAGACACAGATGTCTGATTATGATTTAAATTTCTGCGTTTTTGGCTCGGAAGTAAACACAATTCATCCTCCCGCACGCACCCCCCCCCCCTTTCTAAGCCCACCCATTTTCTCCCCGAGAACCTCAAACAATGCGGGGAAGGCTCATCCATCCTCACTGTACACATCTCTTATGTAAACACCCACCTACACGGACTGAGCTACCACTTCTCCCATAATTTCTCCCGACGCTCCCGTCCGTGGGTTTTCTTTACATTGGGCTCATATTTGAGCCTGCTGGGAAGTGCGTATGCAGGCACGTTTTTTTGTTTTTTTTGTTTTTTCACAGCTGCCGTGTGAGAAATTAGCGCGTTTCACTGATGCTCGTTGGAGGACTGCTCAAGGTTAATCATGTGTGGGGTTTTTTTTCTGCATGAATTATAAATAGATGCCGCAGATGCACGTGTGCTTCACTCGCTCAAGGTTCAAGGGGAAGTAAACAGGGCCGGGGGAGGCATAACCTGTGTTGATGGCGTCTTTGTTTTGGGAGACATCTTGCATATTTGCAATTATTTCAGAACTGAACTTGTCGGTTGTACTTGATCTCGATCGGGGGAGGGTGTCAAACGTGACACTAGGGCCGGAACTGGGGTCCAGGGTCGAACCTGGCCTGCCAGTTGAACTTGTGGAGTGGAAAGATGACAGATGACAGTTTTTGATAGAATAAATGGATCTTTCAACTCAGCACTGCTGTGTCATCCACTACTCGTGTTCAGCAGGGGAGCTCTGGTTGTCTCCCGCATCCAACAACTGTGTGCTCAGGACAGGATGCTGGCAGTGGCCATTTGCCCTCCAGCCACTTGTGAAGAAAAGGATCTAATTAGCTTGCAAATCATTCTAAAACAGTTAAAGTAATTTATCATCTTGGCTTCATTCTCTAACTGGTGCCAATGTGTATTTGAAATATCACAGGAATACTATGGTAGCAATATTTTTGTTTTTTTTTGCCCCCTTAAACAAAGTAGAAGTTGTTGAAGGGATTTTTTAAGGGAAGTGGTCCGGCCCACTTGATGTCAAATTTAGCAGTCTGAGATGGATTAACTAAAGTGAGTTGAACACTCCTTAAATGCAACATAAATGTGTCTTGGTTGTCATATCGAGTACATGTTGCATCAAACAGGCCTACGAATTGTGTTGTTTTTTCATGTTTTCTTGCAGTCACATATGTTTTTGTTTTGCAGGGTTCCGCCTCTTGATGAAACTGGCCTCAACTGACGTAAAAAACCTCCCACTCAAGGTCAGAGAACAAGACGGATTAAAGGTAAACACTCCTCTCATCACATTCGTGCTTAAAACCCCGCTGTCTGACACACGGATGCGTGTAGCTCATGCTAAGCTAATTTCTCGATAATTGACACACCTGGCAGTTGTTTAGTCACTGCTCGCCCGACAGACCTTATCTTTGGGCAAGAGTCCGGAAAGTCACTCTGTGTGAGGCTTAAATAGGTGAGATACAGAGTGGTAAGTAATCAGATTCAAAGGTTTTGGCAGGCCAACAGGTTTTGGCAAGGCTTTTTGTTTTGGCTCCGCTCCGGTGACAGCTGTCGGCCGGAGGCTTTATCTTCTCCACCCGTCCACACAGTTTGTCTTAACGCGGCGTCTCAGGGACTCCGCGGGGGGAATTTTCCTCGAAATTTGGCCCGTTGGTTCACTGTGGCGCAAACAGAAGCGTTTGGTGTCCAAACATTCAAAAGGAATCAACAGGAGTGGCTTTTGTTTAGTTCTTTAAATAAGCTATTCATGTCAAATGGAATGTGAGAAAAACTTTGTGTTAACTGTCAAGATCAGAGCAAATATTACATTTATGAGATGTTCAAATAGTGAGTTGCACCCCCAGACTGTGTTCAGGGAGGCAAGTGGTCAATGTTTTTGTTGGGTTTTTTTCACGTACTGCTGGTAAATGTTGTTGCTGTTATTGTTTTATTTCATAGACTATTGAGTACCTTTCGTGTTGTTTCAAACACATTGATACCTTTCTCAATTTCCATTAATTATTGTTTAACCATGTACTTTTCCGTGTAAATGGCTGGATCATACTTTGCGTCATGGACTGCAGTTCTTGACCGACCTTTTCGATACTTCACATCAACATTGGTACTGGTTGGACGACCAAGTCTCTTGATATAGGTTAAATTTGAGTCAGATGGCGTCGGATTGGACTGAGTTGCATCATTTGTCCGGTGATACACAACTGATAATGCCATGATCAGAGAGCAAACATAAAGTGCTGCGTCTGTTTGGTGTCTCCATCACAAAGTTCACTTTCTTTCTGTAAAAAACACAGAGCAAAAAAAAAATTCATCATGTTTTTTCATTTAAAAAATAACAGAGTCAAAGTAGTAGATCCTCCACAAACAGACCTGATGCCTTTATTACATTCCTTTACATTGCTGATGCTATTCATTGCATATCAAAGTCTGACCTTTCAGAAATGTCAACTGAAAGGGCTTCAGTTTGTAGTAGCAGCTGTTTTTTTGTGGAATGTTTCTCATGTTTATGCAAAGGTAATCCGGTCAAAAACTAAACGAATCAGCTAATTCTAATACAAAAAAGTTCATCAAGCTTTGCCGAAAGTGTTTTTTTTTTTGGGCTCTTTGAATAACCTGATGAGCAATTTCCTCCAACCAATTTCTGAGTTTGTTGGCAGTCTCCCTCCTCCCTGTCCTCTGACTCTTCCCTGGTAGCAAATTGATAAATATGGATATCCATTGTATTAAAGGCGTCGGGTAAGCGTTCAGTAAGTGTTGTTTTTGAACTCCTTCCCACTTTTCCACTCATTTATACATTTCAGGCCTCACCCCCCCACCCCACCCCTTTCTCCCATTAATTTCACACTGACTGCAATCTTTCTGCAGAGGCCTTGTTGGTGGACAAGAATAATTGAAGGTGGAATGCAACATTTTTTTATTTGGCCTCGTGTTGGGAGCTAATGCATTTACCTCGCAGAGATTAGTTTCGAATTAAACTTATATAACATGAAGCCTAAGCAATCAGACCTTCCCCCGCTAGCTCCGCGCGACTCATTTCTTTGAGCAAGTTTAATTATCTTTAATGGCAAAGTCAGGCCCCGCGTATCTGGTGAGAAACAAGGTCCATTCCTCATAAATTCATTATGGTGTTGGGTCTGGGTAGGAGGTAGCGCTTAAGGCAAGTGAATGTCTCGTGTCGTTAAGGCGGAGAATGAAGTTTGCTGTGGTATTTTGTTTTGATTAGTCTGCGGAGAAAATTATTCACTGAGACTGAAATAATTAATTGTAATCAACCTGTATAATGACCGTGAGCGCCCCGCAGGAGGGGCATGTTTTCACAAATAAATATACATCAGAGGTGATGCTGCGTGGGGTGGAGAGGTGTCCCTGATGGGGGACTGTCGCAGCGAACCGTTCCCGACGACAAAACCTAGATGTCGCGAAGAAAATGCGCAAACAATACTGTGGAAATCAATTTGGCGCCGGCTGAGCACAGAGTGTGTAGAAATGCTTCGTCCCTCCAACAACTCGAGCTCAAACACAGTTAGCCACGACATCGATAGTTGGCTTTAGCAGCTCCTCTCTGGGCACGTGCACGAGCCACGACACTGCTCTTTTTCCACCTTTAATTTTATTTATTCAGCCCTGACATCCTCAGTTTATAAGGTTTTATCACTTGTAGTTTTTCGTTTTTTTTTTTTAATTTGTGAATATTGTTTATTTTCTCACCTCGACCTCTTTATAACAACTTCCCCCTTGTGTTTACACACATTGTCAAGTTGTTTTGGAAGTTATTCTTGCTCACTTGTGCTGTAAATTTCCCCCCCGGGACCAATAATTCTGAATCCTACTGACGGAGAGAGATGTGAGAGTCAGCAGCAGCTTGTTGTAAGACAAATAGTGGCTCCATAGAATCCAAGTTTTCACCACACAACTCATACTAAAGTCTCTTGCTGTTTGGAAAAAAAAAAACATTGACAGACGTTTGTTTCAGACAAACGTGCAGATCAGAAAACTTGGGATACTTGTACATTTTGTTTTGGGCATTTTCGCCAGAGGTGTTGTGGACGGAGGACGCCTTGTTGCATCAGAGGTCTCCGAAGCTTGAGAGGTGGTGAGCCGGAAGAGGAGCAGACTGAAGCTACAAACTATTGAAATATTCTTTTTTTTTTTCCACACAGACACTTGTAAAACTTGAGAAACTCTCAAATTCACTCTGCACCTCCTTACATGCATTTTTCAAGTGTGTTTGTCTGCCAAGAAGAGACAAAAGACTCTATAGATACAGTGAAGGACAAGTTCAACAGATTTTTTAAAGATTACATCCATTTTTTTTTGCTCAATGGACAGACAAGAATTAAAAGCCAAACCTGTTGCACAGCGTTTTATTTTTTTCTCGATCTAAAACACACCCAGTCATCAATCTACCTTACTAAAACATGTGTCTTATTTCTCAGCAGCAGCCAGGAGCTTCATTAAGGATTCCTCCTGCTGCTGCTGCTTCTCACCTCGTCTTTCTGTGCAGGTGTGGGGAGACGCCGTTTGTTGCCGTTACCCCGGGCCACACGATACACTTGTATCCCCGGTGTGCATGTGTGTGAGGTCGAGCGCGCGACTCCGGCGAGGTCCGCTCATTAAATTTCATGCAGATCAAAGATGTAAATTATGCACACAATCGAGGGAGGACGGAGGGAGCGCTCCAAAACAGACGTGACCTCATTGGTTGAGTAAGCCCGGGGGAGGGGCGGGGCCAGAAACTCAAGCGAGCCCACAGCCCGTGTGTTGTTCGGCCTGAGTAACTTTACACCCGGCGGGTGAAAGAAAAACCAATACTGTAAAACCGTCCCATGCTGCTGATGGAAAGACTGTAATCCAGGTAATTATTTACTGTAGGCCAGCCAGTTTACCTTATTTGCCAAGTTCACGGTGTGGCTGTGAGCTAATCTTATTAGCCTGCTTACTTGTCAGCAGTATCGGGAGGCTGCTAAGTATGTCCGGAAGAAAAAACTGGGAGCAGCTGCTGATTGTGTGTGCGCTGCTTCTTTGTATTAACCTCAATTAGTCGCTTTATTTTTGAATCTGCATGGGGGAAGTTTAGTCACGCTTGCACGGTCCCGATCCGCAGCGTGCCGGTTCAGCACAGGACACTCTGGTCACGGGGACAACTTGGACACGGGCAGCAGCTTGATGGATGTGGGAGGGTTTTTTTTTTTGGGTCCTGATCATCAGCTCAGTGAGCAACACGGAGCCAAACAAGAGACAACTGGGCTATTGAATGCAAGAAAAGACAAAATGCCCCTCTCCCCCCAAAAAATGAAGACGCTGCAAAGTTACCCACCTCTGAGGAAAAGCGCCAAGCAAAAAATGATCTCTAAAAATCAACTTTTGATGAATTTCATCCAGAAATATGTTTAAAAACAGCATGGTGGAGGAGTGATTGGTGTTCACTTCACGTTAAGAAGGTCCAGGGTTCGAGCCCAGGTGGAGCTTTTCCCTCTGGACTGTGCTTGTTCTGTCTCTTTGCGCACTGGTTTCCTCTAACTTCCTCTCACAGCCCAAAAACAGGCCTATTGGCTCAATCGGTGACCTAAAGTGTGAATGTGTTTGTTTTGTGGTTGTGTGTCCATCTCTGCGTTTGGTGACTAGTGACCCGTCCGGGTGTGGTCTGTGCAGTCTGTAAGCAGCGTGACTTAAACTGTGGTGGAGAAGGTGAATCCCTCAACGCCACCCTATGCGCATCCACCTGTAAACCGAAGGCTGGCACCACCGTTTTAAGCCCCTGCATTCAAAAATGCAAATTCAAGTGGTGCCTATTCTTCCTATTTTGCCCTTTTTTTTTCTTTCCACAGTCCGGCCATATCGGCAACACACAGGAAAAAAAAGCAATTATACATGAAAGAGGATGCAAAAACACAGCTGGGCAGAAGCTGAGCCACGACGGACTGAGGGTGAAATGGAAACGAGTCCTGTGGCTTACGTGGATTTAATTGAAATTTCCTCCTCGCACGCCATCAAGGCCCTGTCCTTTAGGCTTCAGAGGAGAGGGACCATCCGGCTCGTTATCAGTGCACAGTTCAAAAGCCAGCATCTGTGTCGGTGTGGGGGCGCACCGACGCACATGGCATGGATGACTCACGCATCTGTGTCGCCTCCATTAATGATTCATTTTATGTACAGCTTTTTTTTTTTTTGTTGAAGAAACACATGATGCCTCCCTGACGTATCATCCAGGAAAGACCTTGTGTAAAGCGAAGATTCAACCTTCTGTTCGTTTTTTGCTAAAGTGTGCGAGTGCTCAACTGGTTTCTCTTCATTCCTGATTGGTCGGTTATTGTTCCAATATGGGGGAAAAAAAAGGTGAGAGGTTTTGGATGACTGTGTCATTAGTTTAGCTTTTGGCTTTTCTTCTCCAGTTTTGTTTTTGGTAATTTTCTGTCACAAATCCGCACATCCATCATCTTTTACAGTGCAAAATGTGTGTTTTTTTTTTTACAAGGCATGGTGGGTAGTCATCAGCATATATGTCAAACAGTGAAAATCTCCTGGGTTCAAAGCGTCCGTCGCTGTGAGTTGGTTTTCTGGTTTCTTCCCACAATTCAGAAACCTGTTGTTGATGGGAGTTGGCGTCTCTTAAGCCGTCCTAAGGTGTAAATAGCTGCTCCGAAGAAAGCCGTGCAGGCGAAGACGGGAAGGAGGACCACTTGGAGAAGTCGACATGTAAACGTGCGATCTCGACACAGAGGGGATCCGACATGGGAGCGAGTTTCTTGTTGCTGTGAAGCGAGAGCGCCTCGCAGCAAAGCAGCGCGTCGCCCACTCCATCAATAAGCGAATCATTAAATACAATCACTGACAGCTCCTGTAATACAGAATAATGTGCTTTTCCCCATACCTGCAAATCATGCAAATAACATGCAAAAATGATTGATCGTATAACGTTTCCTGCATCCCGTAATAAATAAATGCATTTCAGGCATTTACATACGTGCCGGCTGCAGTGCAGTGCAGAGCAGCAGATGAGGTAAGAGCCACACTTCACTCCTTAGTGGTGTCTTGTTGCGCCCTATGCAAGGAACTGTGTGCGGCCCCCCTGCCTTAAAAGTTTCACTTTCAGTTATATCTCACCTACAAAGGAACCCTCCGATGTGTTAATGTATTTGCAGGCACGCTCATTTCAGCTGTTGCACTCCCGGCTGCTTAATTACACAGCAGCTGAATTGGTTAACAGGGTTAACTGCAGGTCCGTGTTAACAACAGCCTGTCCACAACAGGATGTATCTTTTTGAAGTAATGACTCAGGGTTTTTTTTTTTTTCTTTTTACTGTTTTAATAATGCACTCTTAATTTCCCACCCATGTTTTTGACCCATCTGCTGCTGCAGCTTTAAATATGTATCCCATGATCCCAGAGAGACATAAATATTCATCTATGAAATTCTGAATCGTCCTCTGCATTCACCAGGAGAAGGATCTCTCTTGCGGAGCTCATTAATAAAAACAACAGCAGCGAGAGCGTCTTCTGTCGACTGGATCGCAACATTTTCCTGGCCACGGAAGTGTAAAGTATCCATAGAAACAAGGAGATAACTTGGCGATGGAGGCCGTCGCACCATGAGAGGAGGAGAGTGCATGTCTGAGAATGAAAAACAAAACACAGGACTGGTGAGCTTTACCGCGAGGACCTCTGAAAAGGTTGAAACAACCACCACTGATGATCTGACAACGTTTGGTGTACAGATCAATTAGGCAATGTTCTGTGACGCCAATTTATGTGGCACAAAAGTGGGAGTGAGTGTGATTTGAAGGATTCTCCTGGTCTGCAGAGGTCAGGACCTGCAGTGCACTCAGGATGGTGTAATCGTAGACTGGTGATGGCATCGTGGGTAACAAGGCTCAATAAAGTATCTGGTGATTGAAGGCTGGCCTGCCTGAGCCACCAGACGAGCTAGTGTAGCTCAGGTGGTTCAGTAATGGTGATGCTGGTTCAGTAAGAAGGCTGATGGAACGCATGGTGCATCGCAGTGAGCTTTGTTGCAAGGTTGCGAGCCAGTCAGTGGCAGCCACGCTGACCCTCGTCTCCCCGTACTGGTCACATTAGCATCAAAACTGGCCCACAACGGAGGAACATGGATGGCAGCGTTGGTGTGTGTCGCTCACCTGGGGAGCACATGGCACGAAGATGCACTGTTGGCCTCCCCAATTCATCCGATCCTAAACTCGTCCAACAGCTGTGAGATGTGCTGGATTACCAGGTTTGATCCCTGGGAGCTCCATGCCACCAACTTTCAGCACCGTAAAGCTTCTGCTGCCATCATCAGCGATCTCATTGGTTGCATGTCTCGATTAGTCACGGCTGTTTGCCAGCAATCGGCAAAGGCTCCAATATTACTGTAATACGAGTGACTAGTCACGCTAATATTCGTGACTTAATAAAAGCGGACACGAATGTTCTAATTATGGATACACGTATTGGGTTTTTGTCGCAAGAACAAAACACTGTCCAACCTTCACTTACTTCATGTACCATTCAAAACCTGCTGTGTTTGGTCCCACCTTGTTCATCCTCTTCAGTTTCTGTGGCCCTCATCTGCGTGAGCAGCCTGAGCGTCCACGTAGTGGTAGGAATGAAAATAGGGGGGGGGCTTTTATCTGAAACGTGACACAACAGCAGCACTTAGCTCAGCGATCTGGAGGCCGGCTTTAAATCTGCCCACCTGCAGAAAGCTGCGCCGCATTTTATGATGCATGTGTCTGCGTGCTGCGCTGCTGTTTGTTCTGTCCGTTTCCGAGCCACATCCTCTCCGCGGGGGCTCCGTGGCTTGTTTCGTTTTCGTCCCGGCAGCTGCGCGACTCTGCAACTGTGGAAGCTTATTAGTGTTTGTGCTTCTCAACCTCAGCCTAATGGATAAATACCCCGCATGTATTGTGACTATATTTTTTCTTTGTACAAAACATCTCCATCTACTATTGTCTCAGTCAGCAAGAGTGCTGCAGCCTTTTCCTTTTGTGTTTCACAAGTGGCAAGCTCTCGACTTATACTTCTTTCTTGGCATCGGAGATCACAGCGCTGCGAGTCTCTTGAGTCGCTCTTTAATGTGTCATGAAACTAGTCCTCAGGTAAATTCACCCCGGGAGCTCTTGGTCTCTGCAGTCGGGGGGGGTGTCACAGATCCTGTCAGAACAAGGGCTACGGGATTAGTGAACAGCGTCTTTCCTCGCTGGTTTGCTCCGTTGTTCCAGATCGCTGAGCCTGAGATAACCCGCCACCAGCAAGCAGCAATTCAGATGGGCTGTCTCCGGGGCGAAGTTTGAAGAGCTTTAGACTTCCAGTCAGCGGGGGGGGGGGGGTTCTCGTCTCCTTGGAGGGGTCAAAAGTGGCGACTCAGCTGAAGAGTTGTCATTGTCAGTAAGCCCTTGTTTTCACAAAGCTCAGTGAATCAGGAAATTCACGCAAACTAGGCCCTAGGAAAATAAGGCCCACATGAGACTTTCCAGTCACTTGATTGTCCCTGAGTAAGTTGTGCAATTTGGTGCAACAGGAACCAAAGTGCAGAAAAAAGTTTCAAGAGCACACCGCTTTTTTTAGTTTTCCTATGTTAAAGGTTGAAGTCTGAGTGAATCATTTGGAACCCAGTTCAAGGAGGACGCACTCTCCTCTGTGTGCCAATTTACTTTAACTAACTCTCATTTGCATTGGTATGACCACAGTGAACTGGTCAATCAGTTAAAAAGTGAAAGCGACAGCCGGAGTGTTTCACAGAGTGGCTTTTCTCAGTATTCATTCTGAATGGAATCTTTTGCTTAGTTGAATAATTAGAGTTTACATGTTCATCTTGTGTTGCTTCTGTCTGTTGCGGACTTTAGTGGGAGAAACACTCAGATTAAAGAGCATCTTCCTCCACCTAAACACTGTGACTTAAGGAGTGAATCGTCATCAGAAATGACCCACATGGTGCTTCAGCTGAAATGTCACAGCACCACGAGAATATTTCAAGTGTGTGCACATAAATATCATTGTTACTTATTGTTTGTGTTTTAAGTAACTGTAGTACTTTTTTAAAGAAACAACCCTCACTGTATTTTACTACTTGCACAACAGTTCTCAGTCGATAGTTCTGTAACTAATAAACTGTTCCTGGGTGACAATTTATCTGATGGTCAGAAAGAGTCTGCAGGAAAAACTGATGCATACCTAAATGAGACACTCCGACTCAGTTTTATCACATCCTAATAAACAGTGTGAGACACTCCTCACCCGGATAACAGCAGCAAGCTTTATCATTGACGTAGAAGTTGATTTCCGGTTGATAGTGAATCCATTTTTCCTTGTCTACAGGCAGCAATGCATCACATATTTGCACGAACATGTTTAAATCAATACAGTGGTGGGCAAAGGTGCACTTGCTTTTGGAGCTGAGTGTCTTTTACTTCACAGGGGGAAAAAAAGAGAGACTGTTTCAGTCTCGCACCAGTCAAAAACACCTGATCCTCTCCTGGACTGGGTGTGGGATCGAGCCCTGTCTGTTTACAGTTTCAGGATATCAGTTGTGAATGCTGTCTTGTCTCATAAATGGCAGCACAGGTCCCAAGTGGAAAGATGAGCGGTGTAGTCCTATCGGCCGCTGTTACCGTCAAATGTTTGGGCTGTTTTGTAGTGGGTGATGACACCAGCTGGCTCTTAAAACAACACGTCAGGTACAAAGTTGCCGGGGCGACAGTGACCCGGGCGAAAGATGGTTTTCACAGACTTCCCTCGGTGGAAGACTGAACACTTGGCTTTGACTTTGGAAATTTGCAGTTGTTACATGCACACGACAGACAGACGCACGCAAGAGCCATCTGTCACCAGCACTTCATGCAAATGCACAAAGTGAGTTTCCGTTTTTTTTTCAGGAGGGGGCAGAACGCTGTGTGAAAATCAATCAGGTGGAGCAGGAAAACGGGCCATTCGTTCTCTCAGGTGAACTGCCTGAACCCCGCAGTGAGAACACTCCCATTGTGTTTGTGCCACTTGCAGAACCAACCTGCCGAAGCAGCTTTTGTGTTTCCTTAGAAACCTCCGTGCAGGTTGTTCCTTTCTGTTATGTAAATGCACTCGCTGGGAACAAACTCATTTACCTTTTGGTTCCCCCCCCAAATTTGTTTATTCCTGCAGATTCATGAGGTTTTTAACTCCTTCCTGGCCTTTAATGACTCATTCGAGTCATCTGAAGTTAAATCAGGAGGAAGATGCTCTAAAACTAGAAGTAGTCAACGAGAAAAATCCTACAACAGAACAGCTGATGTTTATTTAGGCTGTGAATGATTCGAAGCCTTCAGTATTGCTGGCCAATTGTTTAATGCCTCACGCTGCTAATAACAGCATGGTCAAAAAGACAGAGGAAGACAGCAGCTCTGCAGCTCTCCGAGATCTTTCAACCCATCCATCTTTTGGGGATGCTGGAGTTGATTCCAGCTCACACTGTTTGAGGGCAGGATGCCACAAAGATTTACAACGAATGACAGTTTATAGTCTCCAACTGACATCATAGGCTTATTTTTGGACTGTGAAACCAGGATGCCCAGAGAAAACCTGGAAGTGTGTGCATGGTAACAAACCTTGAACCCAGTTCAGACCAAACTATTCGATTATGTGACCAAATCTCATGAGTGAGAAGTCATAATGACTCCTGGATAAAAACGGTACTTCCCATTTCATCAGTGCTGCACAGAGACGGGAACTCATCTGACACCTCCCGGTCGGTTTCGTGGGACGCCCCAGCCCGTTGCACCCGTCTGGCCTTTGATAGCAAACACTCCTCGAGTGAGATAGAGGCTGTACGATTGATGCAGTTTTGAAATGAGGGGGGAAAAAAAGTAATCCTACTGTCAAGTAATGATTGAGAGTCTGAGGGAGGAAAAAAAAAAGAGGGAAAAATAAAAGTACTTCAGAGCGCCGTATTATTTTATAAGACAACTGAGACATCTCAAGGGCTCTTCCTCTGTGGTGTAATGTGTGAGAGGGAGAGACGGGATTTTCTCAGCCTCATTTTTCTCCTCGCGACTCCTTTTTAAATAATTGAAAGCTGGGCAATTCTGTCCCACTGAATGAGGGAATATTCTTCTCTGGGCTCCTGCAGTGAGACTGTTGGAAAAAAAAAAGAAGAAGCCCCAAACAGCTTAGATTTGTAATATCTCTGCAGCTATGTGGTGCCTCGCCATTGTTGCATTGCTCATCCCCGGGGCTTTGCGAAGAGAAAGTCATTGCGGCTGCTTTCTGACATCGACACTATTTTACCCGGGGGGGGGGCGGGCGGGTGGATTTGGGTCTTAGAGAACAACCGGATTGATAACGGTCCCTCTTTGTGTTGTTAAGTCTGCCTGAACATTTCTCGTCTGGAACTTTAAGATATCAGTTGATCTTTTTTTTTTTAAAGTTACCCTGTCGTGGAGTTATTACCTCTATAGAAAATTAGTCACTGCCTAAGGAAAGTGCTCGGCGCACAGCGGCGCGCTCCATATAATAATTACAGTGCCGTCAAATAGAAAGAAATCTCGTTTTTTTCGAGAATAGCCTGTAATTATTATCAGTCGGTGTGAAGTCTTTTTCTCCTGTATGCCTCCGTTTCTCGCGTGTGCCCTCTAATATAAAGCACATAGTTGATCGGTGACGATGAAGGGTTTATTTTCTTTTTTTCTTTTTTTTTTTTACACAGCCTGTCATTATTTTAATCAATGTTTGGATCGTGCTTTTGATTGGGTACAGCTGTGTTTTGGAAATCACTTATTTCTCGAATACAAGCCATCGGTGATTCAAGTATTTCAATCAAATGTTCTTGAGTAAAGGGAGAACTATCATTATACAATAAATGGAGAGCTGTTTACGCAGAGGAAAGCACACACTGGCAAATATTTACTTTGTGCTCGCAGGCTGTAGAATAAAGTGGTATAAAGCTGCTGTGAAACTGTTTCCAATGTAAAGTTTCTAGTTTCACTCAATTCAAATCTATCATCAGCTATT
>JAUESE010000092.1:1499829-1509956 GCA_032274725.1 Malacoctenus triangulatus
GTGTGTGTGTGTGTGTGTGTGTGTGTGTGTGTGTGTGTGTGTGTGTGTGTGTGTGTGTGTGTGTGTGTGTGACTTTGACAGCTATCAGTTAGATTAATCAGCGGGGTAGGAAATTAGCAAAGAGGAATAATCAGTCTCGGGGAGAATTTACTGCTCAGCCGAAACCTGACTGCACATTTAAAGTGCGTAATTCATTAATGCAGATCCGCCGGATGCATGTGGGCCGAATGTTTGGCTCTGACGGCCGCCTTGGCAGACGGACTCTGAGAAGCTCATGTTGACCTATGGGCCCGCAGCCCGGGCCATGAATGTTAATGATGATACCCAGGAAGACCAAGGAGACTCATTATCACGCGGGGCCATTACTGCAGATCTTCAATATTATTGTGACCGCTCTCTGGTTCCCTTGCACTGGAAACTCATTGCATTTTATATTCAGAGGTGAGCTTTTTATTGTTCAGAGGGCCACAAAAAAATTGACTCCGACAAAGATCAGACTTAACTTGTTCACAGCCCTTCTACTGTCTGGACATACAGAGACTATGGCTCTTAATGACACCACAACAATGTGAGTGGAGATCTGCTAACATTGGGGATGCATCAGATTGACGATCGTCATCAGAAGTACGACGTTGGTAGGAACTGTTAAACCATCAGCGAGGTGCAGGATGAAAAAGTGTAACACTTCTCCCTTATGAAGGATCCATTCATTTCTGTGTTCTGTCCTAACATGAGCTGCTTCAGTGGAACATGCATGCGAGCGTGCACCAGATAACTGTCAGGTGGATCTACCTGCAACCCCCCCTGCCCCCCCCCCAACTGACACAACAACAATGGGAGCAACCAATGCTCCACTGCTGAGTTCCAAGTAGAGGCCCAACCTGCATTTTTAAAACGGTTTCACTGCGTTTTCCTTTTTTTTTTTCAACAAACAAGCATCACAGCTTTTTCAACCCTGAATTAGATTAAATCTAACAGTAATCACGCTGTATTTAGAAGTTATAGGTCGTTAAAATGTTTTTGAGTTGACCTCCCTCCTCCAGTCACCCATGAAACTGATAAATGACGATTTCTGGCTGAATAAAGACCGCCAGTTTCCCCATGTGTGTACTCGTTAATTATGCCACTTTAGGACCAAATGGCAACATGGGTATTGCCGTGACTTCGGCTTTCAATGTCACATCCTGGTTTAACGCCGCGATAAGCCAGAGAAGTGCGGTGACAAGCCGATTCCTGCCAGGCGGCGTCGGATCTGAATGCCTGTTGTTTGTTTTTTTTCAAACTCGCATTCATGCGGACGCTACGCGAGGTTCCCACAGCCAATCGCTAAACAAACCGAACAACGAACACGATCGACGATCACACTTCACCTTGAGCATGTGTCTTTGCATTCTCGTGATTCATTCGTGGCGTCGCAACAGCTGCCTCTGTCTACATCACACATCCTGACTGCTGCAGGGGGGATGAAAAAAAAATAAAAAAAATAAAAAAAACAGCAGCAGAATGAAGGATGCTGCGACACATCCGAGGCCAGATGTTGCTGCGCGAGCTGCACATGATCCCCAACGCACACAAATATACACAAGCAGGGTGGGGTGGGGTTGAAGGGGATGGGGGAGGGGGGCTCCCAACCTTGAACCATCCTCATCAAAAAGGTCACTGGCGTGCATCTACTTCTGCTGACTCAGTATCACGGTCGCAATCGCTCCATCACGCGTGCCTCTGTGGTCTTAGATTCTACAACCCCCCCAACCACCACCACTACCACCACCACCTCCCACCTACCATCATCCCCAGGCTGATTACAAAGACACACCGGTAATCCAGGAGTACATTAAGAACCACCTCTCAGTTAGTGGTGATTAGAGGGTGACACAAAGTCCCCAGACGCTTGCTCACTGTCCCCCCCTCCCCCCTCGACTGACGCTAAAGGAGATGATTTATGTCAACAACCTGGTGCCATCTTCCCCACCTCGCTGCACTGGGGGAGGGAGGGGGGGTGGCCTTAGGAGTCAAATTTATTCTAAGGGAAATTTAATTCTTAAATTTTGAGCCGTGATCTCGAGGAGAGAAAAAAAAATTCAAATGGGGTTTTTAAAAAAAAAAGGCAAATTCTGGAGCAGCAGATGGTGTGAAATGACTCGAGAATTTGGTGTGAAACAACTCGAGATTTAGTGCATGACGAACAAAAAAAAGAAGAAGAAGAACTGCCAAAAGCACTTGAGTTTATTTCATAAGCAAAAATGAGATAAAGCGCAACGGGGTGGCGTTTTAGGGTCTGGAGATTAATGGCGAATGTAAATTTGAGATTCTGTCGGACGTCCAAGTCCTGACTGGCGGTGGCTCAGAAGTACAAACAGTAGGAATAATTTGGGCAGGGAGATAATAAGATGCTGACACATTTCCATGCCGTCCCCCCCTCCTCTCCCTCTCTCTCCCCTCGGTGGCTGGTATGCAGACTCCTGCATGATTTCGGTGCCCTCCCTCGAGGACCTGCGTGATCCACCGGGCCGCGTCGTCGTGACATATTCATGAGGCTCAGGTGCGTTGGGAGCGGGAGCGCGTTGGAAACCCGGGGCAGGACTGCGGCCTTGACCAGGTCTTGACACCTTTGCTGTTGACATTTTTCCTGACTGAGCTGTTAGGGTAAAATGTTTGGGTCGCAGTCTGTGGATCCCCCTTCCTGACCTTTCGCCTTTTTAGCTTAAAGATGAAAAAAAAAGGACATTGAAAGTCACATCTTAAACCAGGCATAGGTCTTGGGTACCAGCTGCACACACACACACACACATACACACACACACCATCTCAATGGCCTTATCTGTGATGTGCAACTGATGAACTCCTGAAAGACTCTCCGGGTTTCGCCAGTATGGATCAACTGACAGAGGAATTGGGGTGGTGGAGGAAGGAGGCTGGGCCCATTCCTCTCTCCCTGGGAGATAAGCGCTGTCTGTCAGCGTGATTGACGTATCAAAGAAGGGCAGCCTCCACTATTGTGGGGGTGGTGGAATAAGGGGGGTGTGGAGGGAGGGTTCGACTGCTCGATAGGCTTTCTCAGCCGTTTTCTCCAGACAGGCTCCGAATGTAAACAAGCCACACAGACAGTCGGGGCCGTCTTTGTTTGCGGCCACAGAGCGGCATTATGATGCTGCCGGATTTTTAGCACAATGAGACCTGAGAATTGAAAAGCAGACTTCAGCAAAAAAAAAAGAGGTGGGGAGGGGGGGGGGGCGCATCTCGAGAATGGCGGATGACAATGGCGGACGCGGGATCGCAGATACATGTCTTGAATCAGTGATGGCAGGGAGGGCGTGTCGCGTGTGACTGTCCAAACATTGTCCCGGATTGAATGGGACGCGGTGCTCCTGTCAGCCTGCATGTCCATCGCCGTGGCTCTGTCTCGGAGACAATAAAGCCAGTGAACAAGTGTCTTCGAGAGGGACTGCAGCCATTAACTGCTGCCGAAGTGAACTAAGAATCTCTGAGCAGCGCCCGACTGTTGATATCATCGTCAGGGCCCCGCGAGCCGATTGTGCCGCGATGCATTGGAAGAAACACTGAAGTGTTGTGAGATTAGCAGAGCAGCAGTGATTACTGGACTAATCATTTCACTCGTTAGCTTTTGTCTTTTGAACATTTGAAGAACAGCAGAGCTGCTGTCTATCACTCGAGCACGATTCACCTCTGCTCAACCACACCCTACACGTGGTCGTCATGGGATTGTTCACAGCTTCCTTCTCTAAGTAGGGCAGGGGGTCTGCAACCTTTCCCCGAAAGAGATGCATTTTTTGACCAAGTCACCCAATCAGCTCGAGCTGAAGATTTTATCACCTGATCAGTTCGATTCGATGTGCCAAGAAGCTGCTCTTGGTCCTCCAACAGAATTGGGATTCAAGTGTAATCTAAGTCACCTTGAATGAGACTGTCTGCAGTGCCAAACAGACTGAAAGCAACTGCTCACATGTATCTTTGTAAGAGCATCAACTGTCCAGTCAGTGGCACAGCATTGCTGTAAGACTCAAGCTATTTGCACATCATTAAGCTCAAGTTGTCTGTTCAGTTCGACTGGTAAATTGTTACTCTCACTGACGAGGAGGAGAAAAAAAACTCCTCAACTGGTCGAAGAAGTAATGAGTGACTGTAAATCAAGCAGGGTGTTTGTGTGCGTGTGTGTCTGTGTGGGAGGGGGGGGTAAATAAAAGGGTGTAAATACTGACCAAGAGGCCGGTGTGGCGCGCAGCAGAGCAGAGCAGAAAGGGAGAGTTTCAGAGCGGAGGACCGAGAGCGGCTCCCTCCTTTGATACAGCAGCAGGCAGCCTGCCAAAACAGCCTTATCCTCAGTTCACCACTGCTCAAATGAGGCTTCAATTATTTAGCCGGGGACCGACCAGGAATCATAAGAAGACTTGGTGCGCATTTAGAGCCCCTGTGCCGCATTTTCTTGGAGCTTTCCACGGCCTTCTGAACACCTGATGGGGTGTGTTGTCTTTTTTTGGGTTTTTATGTTCGTTTGTTTGTTTTGGATTTTGTTTTTGCCCCCCAAAATATGCCAGGAATGTGCATTCTTTGGGGGGGTGGAGTCACAGTAAACACAGCCACATCGCACTTCTGCCAAGGTGGCATAATATTACAGCCAGCACAACAAAAAAAGGGCACGAGGGGGGAAAACAAGCTTTTGCGACAGCGAGGGGGAAAAGCGCTTGCTTGGAGGCACAGTGGTGGTGGCGGTGGTGGTGGTGGGGGGGATTCATACATCAAAGCCTGAAGGGGTTGGGGTGGGGTCGAGGCAGCCTGAAAATCACACAGGCTATTTTGCATTCAGCTCTCCCTCCTTGAGAGGCTGTAACAGGGGGAAGGGGGGCGGGGGGGAGGTGGAGGGGGGTGCCAGCCCGAACCGGAGAAGCCACAGAGAGATAATTGGAAATTCAGGCCCATGCGAGGGGAGCCGCCATTTATCAGCCAGGGGTACAGTAGCGTTTTTACCCAAGCTGCTTTACTGGTGAGGGGATTGATATTTTCACGAGCGCTTTGTTACAGATGAGTCCCACCGTGCAGCTGGTCGAGGGCGGCGTTTCTCACGTGCGGTGGCCGTCGCCTCTGTTGCGGCAGATGCTGCAGCCGGCTCGGCCTGCGCGCTGCTGTGCCACTCTATTACTTGCAGCCGAGCACGCCGGACACGTCACTGTAAGGGAGCGCTCCCATGTGACGCCTTGTGTACCTAATCTGTTTATTTAATTGAGTCATTACTTGCGAGACTGGAACCTGCTAATTCGAGACGGGCGAGAGTGGCGGGGGGGGTGGGGGTTGGCGGTTGGGCAGAGAGGAAGGAGAGAGTTCTGAGGACAAGCTGTGTTGCCTTTGCGTTTGCCACCAGACAGGAGGGTCGAGAGGTCTGGAGGCTCAGAATTGCCCAAAGTTAAAGATGTGAGTGGCCTGTCTCTCTGTGTTACGGCAGTGATGGAGTGACAACCCGCCCGGGGTTCCTCCCTGCTCTCCTTCCAGCCGTGAATTCAGAACTCGCTTAGTACAACAGTTTAGTACAACAGGCTCATCTGCACCGCACCGACTTAGTCTGACCTCATCCAAGTTTAAGTTCATAGAAATTAATGCATGTATATATGTATATATACAAATATTTACACACACATATATATATGTACATATATACACATATATACATATATATATTCATATATGTATATATGTGTATATAAGTGTATGTGTGTGTGTGTGTGTGTGTGTGTGCGTGTGTGTGTGTGTGTGTGCGTGTGCGTGTGTGTGTGTATATATAAAACCTTTGGGAAAGTAAAAATGGCCACTGTATCGACTGTCCTTTATAAACACTTCAAATCTGTATTTTACCTTTGTTTTTCCCTTTTTTGTTTTTGCATTTTACTTTTATTTCGAAGGATTTTATTTAAACAGGCTACAGTAATGATTCCGAGACTTGGGTTGTTTTTTAAGCAAAGTCAAACTAATCCAAAAGATAGCTACCTCCTGAACTTGAGGCTTAACTGATATAACAGCTCCCACAAAAGCATGGCCTCCTGGTAATAACATAAAAAGAGTTTCCTTCTCCGTTTTTAAGGCTTGCTAGATGTGTCAAATGGGAAATTAGACAAATCCTACAACATATAATAAACTGAAGAACAGACAAAGGTGCGTCGCACGTCGTCTTGGTTCACTGAAACTGAGAAATTTCACGCACTTCACAACAATCACGAGTGCAAAAATCTGGGTTAAAAAAGCACGTTTGAGGTAAGTGCAAATTGCATGAAGGAAGTAGGCTGCCCTCCGTTAGCTGCACTGCCAGCTGCTGATCCGCCCGAAGGTGGAAATTCAGACTTGAATAACTCAGGTGATATTTGGCAACCAGTGTTTGACTTCTTTCTTAATGCCCACAGCAGTTAGAAGTGAGTGTGGGTACGGATGCCCCGGAGGGACAACAAACGGTTCCTCCTCACATGGTTTTTGCCTCAGTGGACAAATTCTGCCGTTATCGCCCCCAAATCTGAACCTGATGAGGTGGGATTTTTTTCGAGACATCAGTAAAAAGTCAACAATGACTGAAACAACTGATTACTTGGACTACAATAATGGACCAATTTCAAAAGTAGTTTCTTTGAATGTCACTTTAACAACACAATAGTTTACGGTGTCATTCAGGAGTGACAGGAGCCATCAAATATAAAGATACGTTTTTGAATAAAATGCAACCTTAAGTTGTTGCTCGGATTGTTTTAAATTCTTTCATGGGAACAACGATAAACACAAACTTCCCCTAATGTTCTGCTGTCATCGTTTTCCTCAGCCAAAACAAATGTGTCCGCGACTTCTTTCTGTGTACGTTTAATCTTTTTGATGGAGAGCTGATCCTGCACAAAAGATGTCTGACACTCATGACTATAATATTTTGGCCGCATTCGTCAAAAAGTGAAGTTTACCGGTGACGTCTCGTCCATCTTTGTTTACCAAATGCGCCGAAATGAATGGGTGGTGACAGCCTCTCAACGCGAACATTCATCACGTCCGGGACGCTCAGATTATGTACAATGCCAAATGTTTTCGGGAGACTGAGCCGGTTAAAAAGTATCATCGCTGAACAGTCAAACGGTATTAAATTTGAGAGTATTTTTTTTTGCTTAATATGCACAAAAAAAGGCATAAACAACGAGGGGTATAATTAGGTATGATCACCAATAACTGTTTGGTAAATTAGGAACTGAACTGTTGCTCCAAATAATGACACCATCATCTATTTAAAGAGGCTGATAGCTATCATCATTGTTATTAAACCAGTGTTTTTTTTTGTCATTAATTTCCTCGAGCAGGGATCAGCTGTAATCAGGCTTCAGCTCGCTCTGAGAGAAAAAATAGAAAAACATTTCAAGTTGTTTTGGCTTCCCAACTTGTTCCAACGAGCTCGTTCCATGCGAGTGGAAGTGAGAGGATCTTTACGGGGGGTTGTTACGTAAGACGCACTGGCCTGAATCGCTCCGTCCCTCACACACTTCCTGTCTTCCCCCCCTCCTTACTTCCTGTTTACTGACACAGCGCACGCCATCTGCGAGCCATTATCATTAGGATCCGGAGACTGACACCCTGCTGGCGCGCGCGGTGAGGGATGATGGAGCGGGAGGGAGGAGACACTTTTTTTTTTTTTTTTCCCTACTGTCAAGACAGACTTCAAGGTGACGGGAGAGGCGTCGAAAAAAGTTGATTGATCGCGCCCCAAATCCGATAGGGTCCAATAACGCACAGCTGAGTCAACCCACCTGGATCAATACCACTGCAAGTGACTGAGATTGATGTTTCTCTCTCTTTTATGCGAATGCATTATGTCATAAATCACACATGCGCACGCACACACACACACGCACACACTAGGTAATTACTTCATGTGCTTACTGCCGGGCATTATGATTAGTTTGGGAGTCGTGCGTATTCATTATTGCCAACGTGTAACCCAACGCGAACAACAGGCTAGTTTTCACATTATTTACATGCAGCTCGTGAACACTCAAAGATGTGGGCTTGGAGGCAAATGGATGCAGGGAGGAAGCACTTAAGGGCACCAAACCGAGGCTGTTCCTCCCTTATACTGCAGTTACTGGAACACCCGAAGCCAAGTCATGTGAATATGACCCGTCGTCTGCAAGGCTTTTATCCAATTAGCCATTGTAAATGAGTGTAGTGGAAGTGACTGTGAGTTAATGATTGATTACAGTCTGCAAAACCGCACACAAAAAAACAAAACAGTCTTTGCTCGTCACTGCAAACAATTAGTTTGTTTTGCCTCTTTGAATTAAGCTCAGCTAAAGTTACATCAGTAAGGAGGAGGAACATGCTCTAAAATTTAAATGTCAGAACTTCTTGAAAGAAATACGTTTATTAACCTACAATGAGATTAAACAACAAGTAGTCGATATGAATTCCAAAAATACAAATGCAATCAATAGCAGTGGGGATATTTATGCTAACGCATTGCTTAATTTTGAATGCAGGCTAATGCTTCACACTGCTGTCAGTAACTTAGTTTGGAGTTCATGAGCCTCAAGTAAAGTAGTGTTTGGTGAAATTGTAGGAAGCTGCTCTTCACTTGTTCAGTTTTCTGCGTCAGGCTGCTACAATGCTTAAAGATCACCAAGCAACACATCTTCCGTGGGAAATATGAACATTGCATTTTTATCAAAATGTGTTTTATATGTAAATATTAGCATTTATTAGTGGTGGGACATTGTGACATTTGCCTTAAAGTCATTCCTTCACTTGGCATCAACCAGTCAGCATAAAAAACACAAAAATAAAATCAATATTTATGCCACATTGTCGATGTCCGACAAATTAAGGAAAGCCGAAATCCAGCTTCCATCACAAAACCAAGTCCAACAGCAAATTTAAATCATGATAAAGAACTCTTTAATTATCTGACTCTATGTTCCCAGTGCAGCATCACTTGGGGGGCGGCCCCCCCCCCCCCCCCACTCACCGCCATCAGCATCATCTTTACCTTGTATTCATCTTTGAAGAACATAAACAGTTGTTGCACAGAACATGATCTCTCTCTCTCTCTCTCTCTCTCTCTGTCTCTCTCTCTCTCTCTCTCCCTCTCTCTCTCTGTCTCTCTCTCTCCCCCTCCCTCCCTCTCTCTCCCTCTCCTCACGCTGCTTAGTGGAGAGGCCGCACCAGATGCTTATGTTAGATTATCATGCACACTGATAGCAGCAGACATTTCATTCGCAGCACCGCATCAAAATGGTAATTTTCCCCCAGATGAAATAATCTAACAATTTTCAGTTTTAATTAACAGTCGGTTTTGCTCAATCTTTGAAAAGACGTTACGTCTGTGAGTGGATATTAGCGGGGCCTATCGGAGGATGGGTGTGTGTGTGTGTGTGTGCGTGCATGCGTGCGTGCGAAGAAACTGTGTACATAATACAAGACAACGTTGAGGCCTAATATTTGTGAGTAAGCGAGGATGAAGCCAAAAAGGAACGACTATAATTTGTCATCCATTGTGCCACACACACACTCCCTTAACTGACACACCTTTTTTACATCAACACATGCATTTTTTTAACTATTTCACTGCAAGACAAGACTTGAATGGCACTATTTTACATCAGTTATCAACTGTAGGAGTTTGAGCAATGAATAGGACAATTATTCTTTTCTGTTGAGGAAAACAACCATCAAATAGAGTCCGAGCATGTACTGTGTGAGGGAATAGTTTGCTTCTCCTTTCGTAGCTTTCGCATGTTCGTGGCAGTGTTTTGAACAATGAGTTAGAATTCAACATATGACTCCAGCTGCATGGCTGATTACTGTTAACACAGTTACATGGACCGAAGTTGTGGCACAAACGTTTGTTGTGCAAATAACCTGTTGGACAGCTGTGGTCGAATGAGCTGACTGTTAGCTTTAGCGTTAGCTGAGGTTGTTGTCTCCGGTGAAGAGGTGGCTTTTGTGAATATGTCACTCAAGTTGTGTTTACTGCAGATCGCAGATGTGGATATAGCCTCACAGCGACGCGAAAGTCACACTCATGACACTCTATAATGTTGTGACTCAAACGATATGATACGTTTACATGTTGGTTTCTTAATTTCAACTGATTCTTGTCC
>JAUESE010000092.1:1511532-1526389 GCA_032274725.1 Malacoctenus triangulatus
GAGAGAGAGAGAGAGAAAGAGAGAGAGAGAGAGAGAGAGAGAGAGAGAGAGAGAGAGAGAGAGAGAGAGAGAGAGAAAGAAGGGATATTTTTAGCAGGTTCCACGCTCCCTCCTGTAAATAATTACCCTGCTTTTCCGCGGAAGCTGCCGGCTCACCGGACTGGATGGAGTTGCGGCGTCAGTCGTCAAAGTGAGGGAAACGGGGTTGTGGTGACAGCGGCGCGACGCGGGGGCCTCTCGGCGATGATGAGACGGCGAGGATGGCCGCCCCGCGCCGCGGCGTAATGGGAATACTGGAGTGATTGAATTGGCCCGAGTGGAACGTGAGCCGGCACATTTTAACTGCACTGGGGGGGAGAAAAAGACGCTTGGAGCAGCACCTGGTCTGAGGAATGGGAATGGGTTGGCGTCATGGTTCCAGCAGCCTGCTTGGAAGCTGCTGCCTGCTGGTGAATGTGGAAAAATCAAAGGTGGGACCACCAGTTTCCAAACGATGAAGCCATAACTTCACCTAAAATGTTCTTGGAATTACAAGATTTCAAAATTTAATCCTCAACTTTATATTTCATTTAAAAAACTATGTTTCCTAGATAACCGTATGACTATATTTTAGCATGGATTATATGTTTTGGGAGACTTTGTCAAGTACCCCTCTGGATTGTCTAACCCTAGCCCCCCTATTCAATTACCGATGACTAAAACGGACGTTTCGGCGAAGCAGGTTCGGCGAGGCACCCACTCGATGGCCGGCAAGTCGTCTGCGGCGTCACCGTCCGGCCCCCAGATGTGAGTGTATATGTGTGTAGCGCCAGCTCCTCCTGCAACGACTCCCCCCAGGCCGTTGCTGTAAACAAGGATATGCTCTTAGCCGAGTCGTCTGGTTAAATAAGGATGAAAAAGAGGAAGAAGAAGAGAAAAACTCCAACAAGAAGGTCAACCAAAGTTTTGTTGTTCTATCAGAAACTCCAACATACTTTTTTTTCATTATTAATGCTGCACATTATTAATGATCTCGCGGGGTCAAATTAGGTAGCAGGAGACATGTTTCCCTTTCCTTTTTTTTCAAGCTCTGGAACTAGATTCATACGCAAATACTACGGAAGTAGCTCATCTTGAAGGAACAGATCAACAGTTCAGGATGGGAGCTTGTTATTTTGTAGCTAAGCTACAAAACATCATTAATGCCACTTACATTTTAGTTTTAAGGCGATTGAAGCAGGAAGGAAAAAAACTTTAAATGAGCAGAATTTCAAAGAAAGGAAAAGTATTTCCTGAACTACACAAGTATCTTCCGGAATAAATTAGCTTCAATGCATTCATTTTAATGAATTTTTACAGGGAAAACAACGATTAAGGAAATTAATGCAATTGATTGTTCATCCTTGCACTTCAAAACAGGAACATTTCTCAGTTGAAGTTGAGTTCCTTTCAGGGCTGATTACACTGACGCACCGATGCATCACTGCTGAGTGACAGGGGGCCACACTACATTCTCTGATGAATGGAAAGTTTCTCTGAGAAATAGTCATAAATATGAATAGAAAGAGGAATAAAACCAAAGACAATAGTAGTCCCGGTACAAGCAAGCAGTGCTGCCAGCCACATTTGACCACATGACAGGTTTCCGTGCCAACATGAGAAAGTACACATCTGAGCCAACAATTGAGGAACGTCAATGGACGGTTGACCACTTCCGGGATCCGTTTTGAACCATCTTTTCATTGATTTAGTCTGCTGAGGTCTGATTCAGTTGAGAAATGTTTATCCTTCTGTTAATACTATCATTTGATCAATGGGTCAATCAGAAGGCGTGTGACAACAACTGGCAGAGTCAAAACTTAGACAAATCCAGTCTGAGGCAGTCAATATTTTCATCGGAAATGGACGTCAAATAACGTAAAAAAAAGATTCCACACTTTATTTTCTTCTCTGACGAGCTGCAGACTTGAATTGAGGAGCTTCTGGGGTCCAAAACCCGCAGAGCTTGTGATCACAGATGCACTGTCAACAGATTCTCCGGAGGCCCACGCTTCTTTATCACGAGAATAGGCAGTCAGCCCTCCTTTGGTATTTTATTAGGACTGTTTGAAGACACTGACGCAATTCCCCCTCTGCTGTGATGTCACCGATGTTAACTATCCCGCTTTCATCTTTTTTTCGACTGCACTGCCTTCGCAGTAACAGCTGCAGTTTCTCTCTCTCCCTCTCTCTCTCTCCTGAGCCAGCCCCCTTTTCCCCGCCTTGTGTAAAGCAATGTGGAGTTTTCTTTTTTTTTTTTTCCTTTAACATATCCTCTGGGCCTCCATAAAAGAAAACCTAATTTGACCAAACAATGTCAAATCCTCAAGTGACATGTACCGAGCGTGAACCTGCTACATCTGATCAATTATGGAACGAGGAACATCAGTCATCGGCTTTCGATACCCGCATGTCCGAGAGAATTTTCCCAGCTGTCTGTCAGGGCCCTTCCCCAATCAAAGACCCAACCCCCCCACCCCCCCGATAAGCCCCGACACCATCCATCTTGGGCACGCGGAGGGAGTCGCTCGCGCAGGCGTGTCTGTGAGGGAGCCGCGACAAATTTCCTGAGACAACCGACGTTGTTTTGAAAGGGAAGTCTCGGTTTTTTTTCCCCCCACGGCTCACATAACATGTACAAGTTAGCCGTGACATCAGAGAGAGAAGAGAGCCGGACAGGTTTTCCTTTCGACGGCTTATATCTTCAAAATCACCCCGCAAACAAAGCAGTCTCATATCTCGATGCAAAGCTCCTTCACACACGTTCAATCCATTTGGCACATCTTGAACATGTAGATTGTACATATCAAATGTGACCAACATCCCACAGTTTGTGTCAGCTTAACCATTTGGTCCAACAATTTATGAGAAACTATAAAAAGATTTGAGTTTAAAAAAACACATTTTGCCTTTTTTTTTTATCTTATTTTAATTTGTCTTAATATTCAGATTGGAATTTTTGTAGCCAATCAGATGTTTCCTTCCTTCTAAACCAATCCCGAGTGCAAATCTGTTGTGATACTGATCACCGTGCTGCTTGTCCTTTGACCTTCAAGTTACAGCACAAAAATCGGGAAAGTTTTCAAAGTCATGACTCCACTTTATGTCATTAAATGACATTCGAGTAATTCAATCATGTTCCTCTTAATTATCAGGGTTTTTTCCGACTCACAAGTCAGTGCTTTATGCCAGAAATTCAATCTTTTTGGGGGAATAAGGCTGGTTTTCAGATGCTACGGAGCAAGGCGGCTAACCCAACATGGGCTGATTGATAGCAATGCCTCGTCTAAAGGTTAGAGGATCACAAGGCTAACACGTGTCCATAGTCACCCTCCCGGCTGCTTGTAGACATTCACAATAAATCACTGAATTATTCTGGATGTCTTTTAATTCAGTCAGGAAATCCAAACTATCTGCAGAAAACCCCACAGAGCAACAGGAAGAACATGCAGACCACACCAAAAGTCAAGACAAGAAGATGCAGAGTGCTGCACCATCCAGCTGCTCTGATGGGAAATAGTGACTCACACAGGAGTTAATGATTGGGAAGTTTAAGGTAACCGACACGAACAATTTTCCATTTTTTGAGAGGAACTTAGCCTTTAGTAAAGATAAGATTGACTTTCACAATCTAAAATTTGCCTTTAACTGTTTGATACCTTTATAAAATGTTAACAAAACACAGCGATGACACAAGGAGCATTTAAGTTCCCACCTTGGAAATATTGTTCTGAGAACTAATTGTCCAACCTGTTAATGTGACCAATGTGGCTTAATTCAGGGGATGGAGAGAAAAACACTTCTAAATGTGTCAAAGACTGCAGAATGTGCCTGCAACATGAATAGCAGGGGTTTGGCAAATTTTGATGAACAAACTGACTCCCACCAACAAATCAAAGCAGACGCCTTCAGAATAAAAGCAACATGCAATCTCACAAGTCTGATCTTGCTCGAGAGACATTTCTTAACTTATTTGGACAGCTGGGTAAAGCCTCTACGGTCTCCCTCCTTTTCCTTTCAGCTTTGGTGGTCTCTGAACAAAACAAAACAAATAACAGTGGACCATTCAGAGAATTACATGTCCAGGACCTGCCCTCAGCCCCTCGAAGCTGCTCTGGACTCCAGACACTGTCTTATTCCCCCCTGAATAGTCATTGGAGAGTTGATCAGGTCTCCGTCCTGTTATGTGGTGACAGCTGGGCAATGCCAGTAACCAGTAACAACATCCAACAAGGAAGCTTGCAGAGCAGGCTTGATCAGTGGGTGTTAGATGATGTTAGTTTCCTGTGTGGAGAGTGAAGGATTGTGTTATCTTTTAGTAATTGATTTTAATAGAATCCTACACAAATAAGTGACTGGTGCTGATCAACTTTTTTTTCACATTTTGTTCAATTTGTTGTGCTTGAACAAGTGGAGCATAAATTGAAAACTGTGACTCATTGCCACAAACACACTCTCTCTGTCTCTCTCTGTCTCTCTCTCACACACACACAAACACACACACAGGTCTTCAAAACAGCAAGGCAATTAAGACAGAAATGAATATGTGGACTTTCGCCTCTTTTACTCTCAATTTTCTGAACAAATTTCCCTTTGATGAAGTTTAGCTCGTAGGTTGGAGGTTACTATGGGCATTTAATTAGGTTAACGTTCATGAAATCACACGGTTTTCAGCGGACAGTCGAGCATGGCACGAAGCGAGCCTGTAATTAGGCGACTCAGCGCAGACACCAGTGAGGTCAGTGGTTTTCATAGTTTCAAGCTGGACCACTTTTGATGGCGCTCGCCTTCGGTGTTTACCTCAATTTGGACGCGGCACAGAGCCGCCGCCGCTGCTGAAAGTAGCCTTTCCTATGAAGCTCTGTGCTTTAGTTACCTTGCTTCCGTCCGTTGGGAAAAATGCCACTTTATTGCCTGTATCAATTAAAATTTCAGAGCAATAAGAGGGAGCTTAAAGATGGCCTCTGGGCTTTCGTGTTGCTTTGTTGTTACTGAAAAACAAGTTTATTTAAAGGGAGGATTCCCAAACACGCCGCGGTCCTCGAATTCAGTTTCCCAATGGAAGCCGCAAGAACACAGGCATGATAACATGCACAGCAGACAGTAAATCTTTCTCTATAGCCACCCAGAGTAACTCGGAGATGTAAGGAATTATTCAAGCTGCGGTTTCATCCTCGATATAAATTAGCATGCTGAATGCTCCCTGCTTTTAACGCACGCGTCTGCGTAAAAGGAAACATACTGTCCTGTTCCACGCGCGATACTTACGCCGCAACGCTGCCTGCTGCTCACACAAAGTACTTCTGATGTATCGCTTCTCCCTTCCAGGTCCATATTTAAAACCCTCTGATGCTTAGGTGGGCTCCGTTGGCTGTGGCAGCAGCCGGTACGCGGCGCGCCGATTGGCCCGCCCAGTGGCCTGCTCACTGATAGGAGCCTCTGAAGGCACAGGAGTGAGATTTTGAGCCTCAGCCAGACAATAAATCCACCTGAACAAACAGCGCTCGCTACGCTCGGCAGCAGGTCCTTTACGTACCTCCTACACTCACTCTACACCCCCCCCCCCCCTCCCCTCTTTTTGTCTCATTTAAAAGTAGTGCGTCTAAAAACGGTAGACGCCGGTGACCTTGAAATGTCCGGCTACCCGAAAGTACGAAAGGCAGAAATGAGACAGCGCTGTTGTACGTGATGTGTCGAAGCCTTTTGTTTGGAGAGAAACTGGCAGCCGCACATGTTCACTCTCAATGGCATCCTGTTCATAAATGGTTGATGGATACGTGTAACTTGATCAATGTAAAACAAGTGTTGTTGGGTTTTTTGCTTGTTTTCTTCCAAGTTGAGTTCGTGTTTGAGTCAGGGTGAGAGGCATTGCTCAAAGGCCCACAGCAGGGGCCTCGCTGTGGGGTCCAGTGATGGCATCGACCCTCGTTGTCCACACTGAGCCTTTCCAGCTCGAACTTGTGTCACTGAGCCAGCGTGGCCGGAGCCGTGGCTCATCACAGGCCAAAGTATGAGCGTTGTTCTCACGTTGTTGCACCACAAATTTGAACTAACTTGAGCTAAACAGTGCAGCTGTGAAAGCTCACCAGCACTCCTTCCTATAGTGGTTTGACATATTTAGCTGTACAAACACCTGTACTATTCCAGGGTTCCCTCCATGTTCACTTAGTTTCACTTCCTCTTTTGTTCTTCATTCGTTCTGCACCGAAATTGACCAACTTGTTTATCTTGAGTAAAGAACATGTGATCAGAAGTACGTGAGCCAAACTAACACGATTGGATCACTTACTTACAAAGTATTTACATCACCAGAACAGATGCACACTTCAAGTATGACAACACTTCTTGATTACACTTTAATTTGCTTGCACACACCTCACTTGTAGGTACACAACGACGATCCGACTAAACGTGTTATTTTCCTATTACAATGCTGTAATTTAATGGCTTCGTTCAGCTCCTGATGTCTCTCTGATTGTGTACGCTACACAATTCCTCTCTGGGACTTGAAAATCAAAGCGAAACTCAAACAAGCACAACAACATAATGTGACGATGACATTCAAGAGATGCAATGTCTCTATCAAACCATCAACGTGTTCCGTATCACAGTATAAATTTTCTGCCGATTCCTTTTTTTTGAGTATTCTGCAGATTAAATTTTTTTATTTTTATTTATAATATCACAAATCAGTGTGACAGGCTAGTCCCCCCCAACACCCTGATGCCGGTGTGCACATATACACACACGTCAATCTGATTTCTCTTCATTCTTTCACTGCTGCACATGTGTAATAAATGAACGAACCAGAAGTGAGGATGTCGTCATGTGAGGAACAGAAAGAATCAACAACAAACTTGACATGCAGCAGCGCAACATCATCATCATCACCATCAAAAAAAAAAAAAGACAAAACTGAAGGACAACCATCATTCACATCAGTGCATCTGTCCACAAAAACTGATCCTGATCATGCATGGAAAAGCATCCAGAAGTGTCATACTTCGCCTTGTTATCATGAAAGCTGTCTGGTTTGTTGGCAGGTACCTGCGTTTCCTGACCCCGGTGTGTCTTTGGCTTCCGAGCAGCAAAAGGTGCTATTATTTTTTTTTTCCTTTCCGTTTTCCAATCGTTCGAGAGGTTTCTCGTACGAGACGAGTGTCCTCAAGATTTCTTTTGTACAGAAAAGCACTTCTGAGTGCGACAATCAGAAGCAGCCACTCGCCCCATTGAGCGACTTTTGAAAGCTTCAAATCGGACAATAATATTCACACTACAGTGACTTCTTTTTCTATTTTTTCGAACAGTTCAATAATGTAACTCGTCTGTGTAATTTCATCCCTGTCAGCTGGAGGCTTGGTATTGCTAGCAGCTGTCGTCTGAAGGAAGAACTACAAACTTTTTGGAGCCACTGCTCGAACACTCAGAAGATGTTTTTTTTTTTTTTTTTAACTTTTTTATGATGTAGTATCACTTCAAGGGTTTAGTCTTGTTGGAGCTGTGGCTTTTTACACATCCAAGCTCCTTTTAGATGTGTGTTTTTTTTTTTTACCAATAGCTCCTGAGCTATTAGTGAGTCCTTTATAAAAAGAAAGAAAAGCCACAGCAGGTGTAATTCTGCTGACACTAAGCCTTCAAAGAGAGATCCACAGCAGCAACAGAGGTCTTCCCAAAAACAGTGGTGTCAGAGTTTTCAGGTGGAGTGATTCAAGGAGGGGGGGAGGGGGGAGAAAAAATTGCAACGCCTCGCAGTTTGGCGTCCTCTCAGAGATGTGACAATGTCTTAAGATGCGACGTTAATGATTATCTAAGCCAGAGAGAAAAGACAGGAGTGGCAAATAGAGAGGAAAAAGAGAGAACGCTGACGACGGGGCCTGTAGCGAAGAGGAGCATGATGGGAACAGCTTGAAAGACCTTGTGGGGGGGAGAAGAAAGCGAACGAGTCCGTGAGGGGGAGAAGAAAGGAGGGAGGGAAAGACAAGAGGAGCTGGTTGTGAAGTGCATCAGGGAGGGAGGGATGTAGGGGAAAAAAAGGAAAAGAAGAGAGGATGATAAAGAGATGGCACAACATCTAAGGCGAGATGCAATCCTCGCCGTCCCTCCTTCCCTCCCACTCCTTCTCATTATCACCGCATTCTCGCCTGGCTTCGCTCTAAGTGTCGTAGTCAAGACAGGACGCCGCCGCCGCCGCTGCTGCTGTCAAGGGTACCCGTGCGTGTGAGGTGCAGTCAGACGAACGTGGCTACCTTTCGCTCTTGTCGGATCCGGGGCTGAAAACAAACAGCTGTCAGTCAGCCCCGTTAGGTAAGGTAGGAAAGCGAGTGCGTGGGTACAAATCAGCGAGCGAGAGGAAAAACGATAGCTAGCAGGTATTTGGTGGATATCCAGTATTTACCTATCGATCCATGTGGATATAGAGAGTGGGGCCGGCCGGGGGGCCGGGGACAAGCCTACCTCTCTAAGTGAAGGCGAGCGATAGCGCAGGAGGACCTGGAGGGACGGTGCATCTGTTCGCTTGATGGCTCCGTCACGCCATCGTTCCTGATGGCATCTTTCATGCAACACAAGTATGTTAGATGGTAATACCTCGCACATCATCATCACAGCCATTAGAATTGAGGCACTTGTGTTCCAGATGAATCATAAGTCGTAAGAAATAGGATGCGGGGGGGGGGAGTAAATGGGAACGCCAATAGTCACTCTTATAGAATATCATCAGGCTGGTTATGGGCTGCTAAATACGGTCATTCGAAAACTATGAGGCGAGGCATTTCCACCACCAATCAATCAGGGTGAACCAGTTGGAGTAAAGTCTGAATGTGTTCCAGTGATATGAGTGCAATAAGTCAAGGTCTGAGAAAAACGCAACGACAAATGAATCGACAATGTTAGCGTGCGACGTTAAAGCTGCTGCAAACGTGCGGTAAATATCGGTGAAACGTCAATTAAAGGTTATTCAAGTCTTACTTTCAAACCCTTTTCTGTCGGACACGCATTCAGAAGAAAGAGAAACATATCTGGGCGGGGGCCTCCTGTTGACAAAATGATCACAAATTGGGTTGAAAAACAACTCACTCTTTTCATTTTTTTGCAGTTTGTCAAAGGAGGCTGTCACATGATTGAAGCATGTTAGTTCGTTAATTACACAACTCGCAAATTAATCGCCAAAGAAATTGTCACACTATGTTCACAATGTTGCCACTTTGAATTTCACATTTAATTGATGACAAAACCTTTTCTAGAACCTTCTTTCCAGAGTGTTGTTACATTTTTACACAAGAGTTGAACAGTTGTGCAGACTGCATAAATGGTGGTTTGGCCTCGACCTGTTAGCAGCGCTGTAAAAAGGTGCAGGCAGAAAGTCACGTGACTCTAAAACGTGATGACACAGGAGGAGGTCATCTGACGTCACTCCTATGACGCCACGCCCACCACAGTTTGAGAACCACTTCTGTAATGGAACAAAGCCTCAAAAAAGTATCACCTAGTTTTCCTGTCTTCATTATTTGATGACGTATCAACGAATGAAGTCAAGGGTCACCATGTCCATTCATAGCTGGTGCTACCATCAGTTCAATCTAACTTCAGTATGTGGACGCATCTGTAACGGCTTAGACTGGCAAGTAAGACTGAAAGGAGCCTTTTTCAACGGGTTGGAGGATCACATACAAAGAGTTTGCACCCTGTGTAAATGTTACATGTTTGTCCAAAAACAGACTGATGATCTCAAGCGTCTTTGGCTCAAATGCTCAGATTGTTTATTAGGCTGTTGTTTATAACTGTGATTGAGAATCCCCATATAATGTTCATGCATGTTATATGGCTAACTCGGCGGTGATTTCTTCACACTGGCCCTGATGTGCTGAAGCTTGGCTCATGTAAAAATGTGTGTGAACTTAGTCTGGGTGCATCACACCAAGGATGGCATTGGCCAGAAACACACGTTATGCATTTCACATGTTTGTCTTCAGGATCTCCATTGATGGGTGTTTGTACAGGATCGCACAATTCGCTGTATGTAACCTGCAACAGCTTTTTGCCAGCATTTACCACCTTTAAAAAGAAGGTGCAAACCAGCTCAGTTGAGACATTGCTTGCAGTCGCTGTAGCTCGACCAGTAAGACATATGATTCCAGGAAGAAATAAACTGGAATACAGACGGTTCTACGATACGTGATTATGCCAAAAAGGACATCAGGACACACGATGAAGCTTAGTGTGACACTAAAGATTAGATAGGGAGATCTACTCGAACCACAGTGAGGAAATGTATATGTTGTCATTGTTCTGTAGGTGCTCAAAGTGCTAAGAGTGTTAAGTGGTTAAGATAAGCAAGTGTAAAAGGCAAGCTGCTGTTTTAAATGTCAGCTCAATAGGCATCAGTTTCCCCACATTTGCAATTGCAAATCAATAATTGACTGATATTGTGATTTTTTCCCCCCTCCAGTAACACTTGTGATGCCTGAAGAGTCGCTATGTGGTAAATGTTGCATTATCCCTAAATGACTGGCTTTGTGGTCGACTGAATGCAGGCAGGAGCTGACAAGGATCACAAAGGCCAATCCATAAACGATTACCCAACTCACAAAAAAAACACCTACACATGGAGTGATTTTTTTTTTCTTTTTTAAACAACCACGAGGGCTCATCAAGTCTGCGCTGTATCTCTTACCACGTTTTCAATTAGGAGGACAAAGAGGAAAATGAACGAAACCAACAAAACTCAATCGAACGCCGGCCTTGAATCCCAGATTCCATCTCACCTTTTACAGACGGAGAGAAAGAAAAAACCTCAGAGGAATCGTGACGCGCTGAGAGAAACCATCAGAGGTGATGGAGGTGACGGGGAGACTGGTGCGATGCTGCAGCGACACCGTCGGAAAATGATTCACTTTTACATTCAAACTGAAGTTTTTTTGTTATCTTCTTTCATGGGCGACGCAGGCTGTTGACCCCTCCAACGTTGGTTTGAACACCGAGTTAGCGACGACTGTAATTTCATGAAGTCCGAACGGATTCAAATTTTCCGAGTTTCTCTCAATGTTGCATTGACTTTGGTGCTTTTTCCGTCAACTGCTGCATCCGTGCTCGTCTGCTTCTGTGGTTCGAACCCTGCATGGATTTTGGATCGCGGCGTCGTTAGAGAAGACAAACTGCTCCCTCTGCTATGCTTCTCTCGGCAAACTTTGCACAGCGCTGAAACTCGTCTCTTGTGCCAAATTGTCTTTCCTCAAAGCATTAAATTGCTGTACTAAATCTAGCATGGCCTTTAGCTATGATTGCCTCTGCGCGTCAACAGAATTATGTCGGAGGACGGCACCAGACCTGCTCCTCATAAGGCTGCTGATTGCCGGCTCTGATTACTCGACTTCATATTGATTTCATGGCGCGTCAGCGCCGCCGCCGCCGCGGTTCCTCCGGCGTCGCCGCTGCTGTATCAACAGTTTCGCTCCGCCCCCGACCCGATACGGCTTGACGGTGCCCTTGGGTCAAGTTTGTGACATTAACTGAAGTTTACAGCTGTCGTTATCTCAGATTAATGACGGCGAGCGTCAGGTGAGAGACCTATAGAGGTGATATTACAAACCCGCGCTTGTATTATTTGCCGGGACTTTGATTGATTTTTAGCACCGCGCCGCGTTATTGACCTACAGCAAGGGCGTGGCTGCCTCTGTGTTACCTTCCAGCGCCAGTGACTTTCATCATCACCAGAACTGCTAGTTTCGATTGCGAGATCTCATCTTGTGTTTATGACCACATAACCTTTTTTACTACCGTCGTTATGAGAAAACAACTTACGATGCGACGAGCCGAATGAATTTGGATTTTCTGTGTCTCAGTACCAGTTCGATAACACGGAACAGGTTGCGCACAGAAATCTAAAAACAGGAGCGTTTTTTCGCCAATCTATTTTATGTGGCGTTTTTTTTAATTGTACTTCCAGATTGCACCACTAGGGTGGCTCAAATGGCAAAATGGAGAAAAGAAAACCAACCACTTTCCATGACATTTGAGGAATAATAAACAGTACATACTCTGATAGTTGCTCGATCATAAAACTTTCAAAATATAGTGTATACCCTGTTTTTTGTTACTTTTGCACAAATTTGTATTTGTACTTATTTGTATCTGTCACTAGTAGTCGAAGCTTTAAGATCATGCATGTCAACTGATAAGAGGTCAAAAACTTCCACATTTGGGGGGCACAGGAGATGGTGTCTGCAGCCTGTTGTCTCGTTGTAATCTTCTCTCTCTCCAAGAGGGGGCACAGGTTGTAAAATTAGTCAATCGTCAGCTGAAACTGAGAATATTTGCTGTTATCCATGTTTTTTACTCAGCCACTTGTTTCGACCCAAAACAAGAGGGAACCGTAAGAGCAGAGAGGAGGGTGACGGAGACAAAAACGGCAACAGCACAAACAATGAATCAGCGCTTCTGCTGGTTACCATGACGCGAGTTGAAGGTATTATTATTATTTCAGCGGACGCGCCCACAGCCTGTTTTGCTCACCCAGTACTCCCGAGCATGAAATATGTAGAGAGAGTGCGTCCTGTAAGATGTGCTCCTTGTCGACACGATCCCGGCCCAAATAGTTGCGCAGGGATGAAGTGATAAAAATGTAAGCCAGAGCAGAGCCAAGCTGAGAGGCAGCACTTGCCGATCCCTGATTTCTTTTTTGTCAACAATCAGATGTGAGGGTGTATCCGCACAGGTTGAAGGAACTCGTTCCACGGAGAATACCTGGTTTTGTGAATAGTTTGTTTGCAAAATTTCATCGCGTTGCAATCGACTCTCATCTTCAAGAGGCAGGAGACCCGCAAAGTCATCCCGAGACAGGATATTTCTTTCAACTTTGGTAATTACAGAGTTGGGAAGTATAACTGCGGGGCTTCGCGAGGCTTTTTTTGGGAGGGGAATTACGGTTTTTAAAGCACAAAGCCAGTTTAGCTGATTATTCATTAAAAATGGAGTTCACATCATTCTCCATGGTTTATTCTCACTGTCGGCGCTGACGGTGGAGAATCACGGCGGGGAAATCAGAGCACAGGGATGTAGATTCAATTCTGTATCCTGACCGGTGTCGCACGGAAAGGACACAGGACTCGACGGTTTTAAGCCGAGTGAAGAGTGATGGTGATAAACATCATTGATGCAATTGAAAAAAAAGGCAACAGGTTACCTCATCATTGTTGAACCCGGATCAGTCACAATTACATCTGAGGACTGTGTGATGCCACTAAAATGGTGAATGGTTGACAATTGCCCAGCAGAACACTCTGTTACCGGAGTGTCGGCTTGTTAGTTGGGGGTTTCCAGTTTTATTTAAAGAGAGCTGGAACAGTCTCTGCCTTTGGAGCGACCCGTAAAATTTACGCTTGGATAAAGACTTGCAGTTCAGTCCACCTCGTGTTACCTTGGACCAATTCTTCTCAGCTAAGCTACTGGAGCTTGAGACAACACCAAGACCTACTTTGATACACGGAGGGTGCTGTCACGCCGCTTTATGTGGCCCAAAGCGTGCATTCAAAGTGGGCCAAGACCACTTTCACACTGATTTGTTTCTCTCGCGAAGCCGAATGCTTCACAGCATCATGATTTTTTTTTTAACAACGACTCGGAGGGGGGAGACGTCACGTTTGTGTGGTCACACACCAGAAAAGTAAAAATTGCATTGAAGTGAACAAAGGAAATGTTGGGCTTTTTGTGCAAACTTTGGACTCCTACCCATGATGCACTCAATTCCTCACGTGACTACCGGAGCCTTTTCAGCTCAAAGTTGTCGAAGCAAGACAGTCGACAGCTGAGGCCACCATTTACAGCCTGATCCATCGTGGACCGGAGTGTGTTTCTTCGGCCCACCATCCAAGTCAGCTCTGGTTCAATCCAGCCAGCATGAAAGCATCGCCACCGTCTCCATTCATATAGTTACAACTTGTCCAATCATGTCATTAACTGTCCTTTGGTCTGTGCTGTCTCCACCCTGTGGTCTCACTTCCTGCAGGGTCTCTGAATGTGAGGGAAAACTCTTCATTCTCTTCGTACTCCCACCGGTACAAAACTTTTTTTTAACGTTTTTTTGTTGTTCTCTGCCCTGTTTCTTTCTCATTGCACTAATCCACCAATCCTAATGGGTGGAGGTAAATGGCCTCCATCATTTGGCTTTTATTGCATTGACTGAGAGAGTTTCTCCATCTCGTCACTGTCTAAGCTCACTCGCTCAGCATCCTGTGGCTTTTTCTCCTTATCCGAGTTGAATAGTGTGAGATGACTTTGTTATAATTGACCCTGCATGGATAAAACTGAGTCGAAAAAAGGAATCGATGTGGCTCCACGCACACTGTGCCACAGCGTCGGTTCTGGAGCTTCGGCGATCGAGTTGAGTCATTAGAATCGATTAGAACCATTTTACTGTTTTGATACGACGGGAGCTCTCCTCTATTTCTGCCGGACACTTTGAGCCTCCTGGCCATGGTTAGCAACCACGATTGCACCAATTCATGAAGAAATATTTTTGCCATTCTTCACAGACAATTCTTTTTAAGCTGCTCTTTGCTGAAGGGGATTTTTTTTTCATTTTTTTAGCTCCACTTCCCACCTTCTGAATACTCCAAAGAGATATACTTGACCAGGTTTTTTTCTTTTTCTCAGAAAGCCTCGCGATTGAATGTGCTCAAATTACTCTCCCATGGAATTTAAAAAAAAGGCTTTTTCTGACAAGAAGGTTGAAAATTGAAGTTATTTTCCATTTTTTATTCTCTTGAATTAGCATGTAAAAGCTGTGGATTTCTCACCAGCAGCACTGAGAGCAGCTCCTCCACATAGATCCTCTCCGTTTCTA
>JAUESE010000092.1:1558002-1569517 GCA_032274725.1 Malacoctenus triangulatus
TGCATGTGCTTTTGGAAACACTGCATTAACACTGCATTACAGCAGGCAGACCTTCATAAGGCTTCCTAAATTCCTTCCTATGGACTACCACGTAAGGCTCTCCAGTAAATAGACTTTTAATGTGAAATCAGCTTTCTTCGTGACAGTCTCAACATGTATGACGTGCTCTGTCTTATCTGCTCCTCTTCAAACAGGGTGCTTACGTCCACAAATGCGTAAAAGAGCAAGGTCAGCTCAGCACCCCCTGCTCGTGCCCACACGGACGCATTTTTCGGACCTTGCTGACCCATTGTCTTATGTTTACTGCTTCTCTTTCCCCCGATCTTTGTCTAATCCTGAAGCCTGTCTGATTTCTTTCACTGTCGAAGCAATGCAACAAGTCCTTCTGATGCATTGGCTCCACACATGCAATGCACACTCATGTGCACATATGCAGGATCACATACATGCACACATTTGTTATCAACATACTGGCCCCTCCACATGCTACAATGTAAAGCATTAACCCCAGCCCATTTTACTGTGGACACATTGGCTTCACCCCACACTGAGTTTAAACGCATTGGCCCTGCCCCCTGTTACATTTAGACACACTGACTCCCCCCCAGCATGCATTGGCTCCACCCCTCATGTGGTTTAAATGGAGAAGGTGAACGTAGTAGCTATAAAATTTGCCATAAAGGTAACATTTGAAGTTTCAGGAAACATTTTGACCAAAGTTTTAACATTTAGATGAAAACATTTGTCCTAAACAAGGTTTTCTGAGCCTGAGTGTTGCCATCCTGCAAAGCAGAGAGGAGGTGGGTGGGGTCTTGTCTTTTTTTTAATCTTGCATTATCCATGTTTTCAATTACGGACCGATTTAAAATGGATACATCCATTATCGCATACTTCTTGGCAACAGATTGAAGAGGGATTTACAGGCCCACTGCAGTTACAAGACATCCTATTTTCCAATATATCTAATAATAGGTGGAGGCTTCGGTCTGGCCCAATTATGTCTTACACAAAAGCCAATCTTTTGTGAATAAGAGGCAAATACAATCAGTTGGGTTATCTTGGCTCTCCACTGTGATATAATTGAGTTTTGAGCTCAGACAATAAACCTGCCGAATCAGATTACAAGTACATCAAAGGTGTTTTTACAATGATAAAAAAGGACACATATTGTCATGTTTGGACTTGGGAGTTTTTGTTGTCAGTTTTAACAGGGAGCATGCAACACTGTCAACTATTTTTGTGACACAAACTCAAGGCTGGAAGTCTTTCATCTGAGTAATATCAGCTGCACATAATTATGAGAAAAAATTTTGGCATCAAATGAACAAAATGAAACAGTGATACTCTTCAAATATTGTGTCCTCTTCTCTTAAGACTTAAAAGGGAAATTAAATGTTGTGTTTCTTAAACCGAAAAAGTGATTGCTTTTGTCCTGCGAGCAGTACTGGTGTGCATGTGGAATATTGAAAGGGAACATAAGAATCATTTCCATTCACTCTAAAAAAAAAAGAACAAAAAAACCACAATATATCTTTACAGCTTAACTACAATGACAAAAACTGTTGCAACTGTTGGCACAATTGTCATTATTGTAACAGAAACTGACATTATTACGCCTTTTGCAATTGATAGTTTTGTTGAAGCGCATGATATGACATTGTCACAATGTTTAACTGAATAATCCCAGTGAAACACAGTACAGGTTGGATGCCGTCATTTACTGTGAGACTCTTTTTTTGGAGGCAGGACAGAAGTGGGAGGTGTTCAGGAATCTCACCTCTTGTCAGTGTTAATAGGACTTGCTCGTAGGGCCTCTGGTGTGACGTAATGCATGTTGTACCTACCAGTGCAGGGCGCAATTAGTCAAAGGTTATATGGCCAGTGACTCACCCGGTACAAGCTATAAGTACTCAAGCACTCAAAAGTGAGTGCAGCAGTATAGTTGATTAATGAATGAAGGTGTGAGAGTGAAAGGAGCCTCTGCATGTTATTATAGAGCACTTGTGTCCAGCTTCCTTCCTTCCTAAGAGTTTTAGAAAGTCTTCCTGCTCCAACACACCTGAATCCAATGACCGCTCATTAGCAGGCTGCTGCAGAGCCTGATGACATCACACTCGTTGAAAGCAGCTGTGTTGGAGATGTCAAAATGTAAGGAAGGAAGGGAGCCCTCAGGGACTGGGGTTAAACACCCCCTGGTATAAAGTACATACCCATAAAGAGAGCATTCTGTAGGGTGAACATGTTTCACATAAAATAAGAATTAAATGGGGTTTTTTTACCCACAAACCAAAAATGTTGAGTTTGGTAAAGTAAATTAATTCCAGGGAGGGAAAAAAAACTTGAACCTGAGCACTAACAGAACCGTCCTTCCAAGCAGACTGGATGATTTCACAGTCGGCTTCATTACTCAGGAGCCGTTGGAGACCGTTAATAAGTCCCCAGATCATTCGTGCTCCATGAAAAAACAAGCCAAACACATGCCGCCAAAGTCACCAAGAAGTGTCTCCAGCAGACACAAGAACAAGGAGTCCTGCAGCAGATGGTCCGGCCCCCACGGAGCACTGATCTCAACATCGCCGAGTCACAGTGAGATTATACGCAGAAACAGCAGCGACTGGGACCAGGCTGCGTTAAACACACTGAGGCGCTCTCGCAAGTTCAACCTTACCTGCCAAGTCCCTCGAAAGGGCTGAGAAGGAAAGGCTTGGACAAAAAAAAAAGCGTCACGTTTAGGATGTGTACAGTTTGTTGCGCTTTGTGTGAAGTTAGGTAAAGATTACATAACTTTTTTTTTTCCCAGCCTCGCTTTTTGAAACAATTTACCCTTAAACGACTGCTCTGCGCGTCTTGCTTTTACATGTTTGCTTAATTGGCGGATCCCTTCTGGATTTGTGAACGTTTCATTCTTCCGTATCACTTAGTGCAGTCAAAGAGACCTGTCAGAACGGGGATAAAGTCAGCTTATTCTTTAAGGCACTCTTCCCTTTTAATGCTTACAGTGATAACTGAAGGTTACTCGCTGAATAGAGCTGCCATGATAATTGACATTTAGTGATGAAATGTCTCACACAATGAATGCTAAAGGGGGAACTAATTACTGCCTATCCAAGTGTCAATAGCGTCATCTGCTCTCTTCTAAATGTCAGTTTTACATTGAAATGCTGGAGGCACGGCTGCCAAGCGCTAATGGCTAGTCATTGGCAGCGCTAGCTTGGGAGCAGGCGCTCAGGTGGGGAAGGGGGGAGGGGGGCATGAGACGGACATGGGCGAGGCTCTCATCTCTGCGCTGCTGTTTGTCCTCAAAGCTTTAACCATCACAACTTTTATACTGGAAATATCTCTGGATGGTGTTTCCTGTCAGATGACACCTTTTGGTAGAGTTGAGAGGTTTCTCAGTCACACCTATAAACCAGGAGGAAGCTTGATTGAACACACGAAAGTGACGCAAGTGGCAGTACGTCCACTTTGCATTTTTTGCAAGTCTCATTTCATTCACTTCAGAGCAAAATTCGCATGGCATCGCATAATAATAGCACTCAAAGGTGTGAATTTAATCTTATAAAGGTCTTTCTGTTCTATTAGTTTTATGGCAGACTTTCAGAAATGTCCCAATTTCAGCTTTCCTTCCACAGACTGAACCTACCTCCCTCCAAGTCTGATAAACGGCATGTAACTGAGAAATGACACTAATGAGGCCTGTAACTCAATAACACAGGGAACTTTTCTAGCCTGGAGCCGTACTGGAAAGATGGGACATCGAGGGTAAATGACTCAATCAATTGCAGGACTTAGGCCTTGTTGTTTTAAGGCATTTTAATGTGGCAAAAATGAAAAATTGCACCTATAAGTTGTGGCCTCGGGGTGTGCCAGGGGGATTTGGCTCAAGACGGACACGCCTGGTCTGATGCAGCAGACCCGTCTGCGGGATGCCAGCACTTTCCTGGCCCCGTCCGGCCCTGATAGCCGGCTTCCAGCGCCACGCAATAGATCATGGTACAACAGGGTTGTCAGTGGGCTGTCGCGGCAGCAGAAAGCAATGACTGCCCGGTCCATGTGGCCCAACACTGACCTATTATGCCCATTTTTCAGCTCTTTACTTCACCAGAGTAACTTTGAATCATTCAACAGTGGGAGGAAAAAAAAATCTTTGCACATGGCGCATTTGTGAGAATAGTTTCTTGTGGGTGGCCAGTTTTTAGAAAGGATGGTTGGATAGGTGGATGGATGGAGGGTCAGTGTCCATCCATAACAGGCTTCCTCACTTTTTGAAAGCAACCTACCTGCCTCGTTAATCCTGCCCAGTCCTTCTCAATGCAACCTATCAGATTAGAAGACATTAAAACCATCAAACTTTAACCTAAATCAACATTTTTTAAGAATCAGTGATGCATCAGCAGCACCAGATAAACCTCAGGACATGTCTATTTCTTTTTTTGTTGTTTGTTGTTGCATTCAGGTTACTGAAGATCTTCCTCCAATCTCCAACTGAACACAGCTGTCGGCACTTTGCGACTAAACCCAGTCCCCAGAGTGGACAGTCAAGAAAGACTACTCAAGTCGTCCAAGAGTTACTTTCTCATATCTCATGCCTTGAACTTGCCAAATTCTTCCGGTGAATTCAACTCACAGTTAAACGTATCACTGATTTCCCTTTTAACTCTCCCACCTGTGGCCAGATCCGCTGAGCGGCGACGCGCTGAATCTAAACAAAGCGTTCCTCCCCAAACCTTTGCCGCCTCTTTAGAGTTACTTGAACAAACTGTTAACCTCATTACTCAACACTCTGACCGCATGTAGTGACTGCATGCAACGCTGCACCCCTGTTAGACTGAGAGAAGGAATGGGGCTCCTTTAAGTAACTCAGGAGGTTCACAAACCACCCGGACCAGTGAATCAATAGAAGTAGTAATTAGCACCATGGGCGCCGCCAACTTGCACACACACTCTGATTTCAGCCGGCATCAACAAATTTGCTGTACTTAATGTGTAAAACATCGACGTCTACAATTTCCATCTCTTCTGCTGCAGTCGTTTCAGCGTGGTGCCGTGGCAATTCAACGCACGTAATTTTGCCCTATTTACAGTGCCTTTCGAACAGCGGGGGCCTTGGCAGTGCACTTCCGCATGCTCGTAATAAAGCTGCCGCCAGGTCTGAATGTAAATGTGATGAAGTGTTAAGGTTGGGGTAAACCTCCACTGTAAACATTGCGGTTGTAGTTAACAAGTGCTTGACACATGAGTTAATGACACCTGAATGGAGTCAACTACCGTGGAGATGAGAGGGTGTATACATTCGAATGACTGAGATCGGATCCACGCAGCCGCCACGCATTATACAAGGAGTATAAAGGTTTGATGAAGTGCCAGACGGAGCACGTTCTTTCTTTTTTTACAGCCTGAGCAGAGTTCAGCACAATAACGATGATCCAAACCTCAGAGTTATAAACCTCATCTGTGGACAAACAGGAAGACTGGGTTCAGCTGGTGTTCACAACAAAACTACACAAAAACTACAACAGTGGCAATAGATAGGTCACAACTGTTTTGCGCATCGGGGGTTGTTCCTGGTGTAAACACACTTGCTGCACTGTTGATCTGACACGGCAGAGGAGATTTATACATTTCTTTAAATGTGCAACCCACCGGGGCTGCACCAGTTGATGTCATGGCAACATCAACAGGACACAAACAGTAAAAGTCTTAAAAAATGAGCAATTGTTTTGCTTTTCAGGCAGGTTTTCTTTGCATGTTCTTTATGAATGTTGGAAATTTAGTTTGCAACTGAGTGTTGAGTGTTGAGATAAGTTCAGTATATTTACCTATATACCTTTCTACATTTTCAGAGGAGCCCCAGATCCCTGCTTTCAAGTGCTGAGGGCACGAGTGTGAAAGGTCGCAAAGAAAGCTTGGTGAGTGTCGTGATGACGGAAGGAACAAGTTATTACAGAAGGAAAATGTGACAATTATTGGTAAGAAATGAATATATCCGTCCCTCTGTTTCTGTTGTGGACCGTGGGAGAAAAGCTGGAGCTCTCCCTGCAGGGGCCGAAGCGTGCACATATGCAACATGCCCCGGCGGCTACAAAAGCAGAGCTGTCTCACTCTGAGCCAATAACCATCACTGCCACACTGCCCTGCGTCATATATTTGAGCGCTTGTATACTTATCACAAGTCACACTGTTATCAAATCACCTGAAAAACAATGGGGGTTTTTTGGGCCCTGTGATGGACAGCTGGGATCTGATCCAGCAGCTCCCAAGACCCTCAAATGGAATAAGCGGTGCAGAAGACGAATGAATGAGTGAATGAATAAAACAATATCTTTTTGGTAATGCTTTGCAGATCCACATACTGGGCTCTGCTGATCATCCCCCAAATGAAGGGGCGCCATCTGAAAGGGAAATGAACAAGCTTCCCAACAGGGTAAGAAAAAAATGCCAATAAACACTGCAGCAACAAAGAAATAACCTCTCTCCCCCCCAAAAAAAATCCAATTTCCGTACTCATTGGGCTTCGTTTATTGGACTTTGTTTCAAAAATCATAAAATCCGTGGGTCAGAATTTTGGAAAGAAAATCTCCTCAATCAGTTCCAACCAGCCGAAACATGTTGTTAGGATTCAGGAGCGCCTGCCTACAATCGAATGATCTTTTTTTTTACTTTATTTGAGCAAACTAGTTGGAAAATAAAGAAAATAAAACATTTACACATGTAAAGCAAAATCACCCCCACGGTTGCTGTAGCTATTTCTGGTTCGTGTCCATTCAGACGCGCTGGAAGTGATTACCTGTGCATCCAGGATCGAAACCCTCGTCAGAAGGCCATTCATCCACAATGTGCGTGCTCGGAGCTGTCAGTGCCGCCGCGCCCTCCGGACTCGTCTCCGCGCTGACCCTTTTTAACACGCGCCTGTCACAGCCGGGATCCTGGTAGTCATTACCAGTCGCAACGAGTATGGGGGGGGGGTCACTGCCGCTCCCGGTCCCGGAGACGGGAGGGGTCAGGGCTAATTACGGTGAGACAGCAATCATGCCGGCTCAGAGAGGAGCGTTGAATGTCAGAGCTCATTATGCGGCGCGATGACATCGGGAGGCAACTTCGCAGCTCGCGCATCTTCACCGTATTTCAGGCGGGGAGGGGGGGGCTCGGCCTCGGGTTCAGGATGCCAAGGACTCGTGACGGCTAAACGCAGCGCAGCAGAAAGACTCGAGCTGGAAAAATAGTGTGGCAACGCAAGCTGTTTTTCTTTGAGAGAGCCTGAATGGGTTTTGTTGTTTTTTTTCATTTGTGCTTTCAGTTGCGTTGTTGCTGAGGTTTTTTGAAGCTGAAAACAAGACATCCGACACCACTTTTCACATTATGTGTACATAATTGAGTATACCTTTGCTCTGAAACCCGGGGATGTGATAGTGCAAGGAAAAATACCATTAAAAATGAAACAGAATGACAGTTTTGACAGTCTGAGACGTCTTATTATAGAAAAGAGACGGGGCTGCTCTTCACAGTACTGATCCAGCTCGTTTCCATCCCCGGGCCTCTCACCGAGCACCTTTTTACTGCCCCCTCCCTGCATGTTTACTGACCACAGTGACCCCCCCCCCCCCCACCGATGACACTCTCTGCTGCTTGAACAGCGAGAGCACCGAATGCATTAGCAGCGCCGATTTACGTTCCGGCGTGTAAGAAGGATTTTTTCCTGGACACACACACACACACGCACACACACACACACACACACACACACACACACACACACACACACACACACACACACACACACACACTCCAGGTTATGATGACAATAACACTCATTACTGATTCTCTATACAAAGCAAGACACGCTGTACCTGTTACTTTTCCATTCAAGTCTTGATTGGCAGGAAAATAGAATGACACTTGTGTCCATGTCATGTCAGAGTGTCCTGTGTTTCTCATCAATTCCAGCAAATCCCATCTGGCTCCATTGAGGTGAATTTAATTAGGTCTCACAACATATGATTTGGGACACTTTGCCTGTTGTGTTTGATTCGTCTGTTTGTTCAATTGACGGCGTGAATCTCAACAGCCACCCTCTGGCTGTATACTCATTTACCTGACCGGTGTGCATTAGTGTAATCCTTTCTTTTCTACATCTTTTCTCACTATAATGATAAAACAAACTATCGAAAGAGAATGTAAATCAACCTGTTAGAACACGGATACAATCAGTCCTTTTGGGTTGAACAAAAATGACGTAATTCTACAGGACTGTGCATTTATTCCAAATTGTGACTTGACGCAAACAGTGAGTCGCACATGTGACGCACGACAGCTGACAGCTCTGCCTTTGTTCGACTTGAATATGAGGAGTGTAAACGATAACTTGAACAAACAGATTTAATGTGATGATTGTCCTATTTAAATTGGAAGGTGAGCAAAAGTTTGTAATGTTGTTAAAACTTGTGACGTTTGCAGGCTGTGTAAATAAAGCCCAGAGTTTTACTCTGAAAATTAATTGCTCGTCATGCATTTGTTTCATGCCTGGTGTCTGAGAGCAATTTAATGAGAGCATGAATCACATTCGACTGAGGTGTTTGTGCAGCCTCCTGTTTCAGTGGCTTTTATCACAATACAATATGAATGGTTATCTGGAAGATGGCATACGTTGTCCTCGTGTCCCTTTGCCCCCCATTGACCCTTTGCCACTCTCAACCTGGATACAGTGAAAGAACCAATCGCCTGCCAAAAAAACGATTTCACCAATTTCAGTACATTTTGTGCTCCGTTCGCCTTCCAGCAGTACCTTCATTCCCTTCTGGTGTCTGCCACACGTGTTTGCTTGCTCAGGCTGCCAGATCCAGCCAGTTACTTTCACTGACCCCCCCGGGAGGGGGGGCAACGGATGATGTGCACTGATGGCATAATTGTGACGGCTGTTACTCGGCTGTGGCGGCTCGCTCAGGTGTGCGCGTGGCCGCGGCGGCGGTGGCGCGCCCGCCAGCCCCCATCTGTTTCACACCGGAGCCTGCCTTTGATAACAGCCCCCGATAGGATCATGTTTGATCTTATTTAATTGTAAGCACGGGGCGGCGTCGCAACGCTGGACACAAGATGGTGTAAAAATCTGCAAATTCTTACAGGAAGGGGATAAAATTTAAAAAAATGGCAGCACAAATAAATAGATAAGACGAGCAGATGGCGTCAGTTGTGTAATCTTGCCTGCGTGATGTCAGCGCGGACGCGTCTTTTCGCCAAGCACTGCTGTGCGCTTCGTGGGGGGGGGACATGCAACAAAATAAGTCAACGCCTAAGTCCCGGATAAGCCTCGGCTGAGGCGCCGGACGTGTCTCATGCAGGCGGTGCGGCTTCTCCGACCTGTTTACACCGATCCTGAAATAGGGACAAGGACGCTCAAGCTGTGTTGCATTCGGAAACCGAGACGAGAGTTGGACTACTCATCACCGACACGTCCTCAGACATCGTTTCAGAATAAATCCGAATATTATGCTCCCCCCTCCACAAAAAAGTCGGCATAAACGCTTAGAAAATAAACGGTAAATCAACGCCGTAGGCCAGTAATCCAAAGCTTGAGAGCCTTGACTGGTTTGTTTGCTCTTGAGAAAGGCCCTAAACCCCCAAACTGCTGGATTACTTCTCCTGTTGGGTTAACTATGAATTGGAGGAGTTAGAAACATTTAAAGTCCTTGCCGAAGGGAGAAGTCGGGCAAATGGATGGTTTCAGACGATCAGAATGCGCACAGCTGGCTTTGCCGCCTTGACATCATCTGTAAAGCTGTTCGGCTTCAACTCTTGCACAGTTACTCATCATTTGTGACTTTATTAGTCTCAAGAATGGAATACATGCTTGGATGGAATAAACTGTGGTTTCAGTTCTAATTTTGTGCAGCTTTTAATGTGAGTTTTTCCTGCGTTCCAGGTGAACAAACACACATTTTGATACACCTGAAGCAATCTCACAGGTGTGTGTTTTTTGTTAATGGCGATTGTTTTATGACTCTCATTTTGAACATTCTTTTTTTCAAGGAAATCACAAATGTGAATTTCCTCCCAGAGGCACCGATCGAGTACCTTACCTGAACCCACCTAAGTTTTTCAAACCAGCTTCACACGTCTCATTTGACGGCCGATCGATCGAGGAGTTTATTCCTTTGTGTGCTCAACAGTCGGTTTCTTTTTCTCGCCCACTGTTGACTGAAACCCTCCCTGTCTGAAGGAACAGATCAGCTGTATGGAGCCAACATCTGGTGTCGGAGTTTGATCGCGCTGTCAGATTTAGGCTTTCCGTACACATTTCAGCATCTGCGCTGTTTGCTAATTACTGTCATCATCTCAAAGCTAACAGTAATTTAAAGCTAAGACAGCTGTAAAATTAGCGTCAGCGGCATCATTGTCACAGAGACTAACAATTCCTAACAGCTAGCATTTAGCGGGTGAGATGAATTATCTCCCAAGTGCGTGGCGTCTGAGGGGCTACAGTTCGCTTTGAGCGTGGAGGGTTTTCTGTAGCCTCACAAAAGCGCCCGTTTTATCGTTGAACATATGACACGGAAGTTCTTCCAGACCAGTTGACTTGATTTGCTGGGACCTGTTTCTGCACCGCTGCAGAGCAGACTTATGTGAGGGGGTCAGTGTTAATACAGTCGAGCTACTTCGAAGGCACCAGATTTGTTTAACCGGCCGCTACAACGATAGCCGGCGCTAAATCACACGCTGATGAAATCGTAAAAATTTCTCTGTGAGTTTTATTTTTCGCTCTTTACACCCCAACCTCTGCCATTATGCGGGCGGCTGGCCGTAAACAGGAAAAATACGATCTTTACCGCGATTATACCAAATGGAAGCGCGCCGAAGCCCTCATAGTTCATGGGGGCTCTATTAGGCCTGCATAACGACGCAAAGAAAAGAGTGAGGAGAAAAACATAGCAGGGGAAACATTATCATTCTTTGTCGCTTTGCTCTGGAAGCCAAACAATGCTGGGGAAACATCCCGGGCTCCTCGCTGCATCTCGAAGGATAATGAGCCTGCCTCTGGTATTAAAGGTTGCTGAATTAGCTCTCACGTAGCTTTTAATCAAGTGTCAGAGCGGCAGCAGATTGCTCATCACAGCCTCGCCAACTTGCGCCCGCTTAATTATTTAGGACTTTGCGCATCTAATGAACTTCAACAATGGCACAAACGAAACCGGAGAGAAACGGCACGTTAACAAAGACTGTGATGGCATCAGGCCACACGTGCTCCGAATGGTTCTGATGGAGGACTCAAGGCTTGAAATCATTCACAGGATGCAAATGTTTAACGCTATTTTTGTTTTACTTTGCTGCGTCACAACACCTTAAATACTCAGTTGTACACAAAAGAAGAGCCAGGAGTCCAACATACTGTAGCTGCTGCATGCACACAGAGAGGCTAGCTAGCTAGCTAGCTTGCTAGCTAGCTTGCTAGATAGATAGATAGATAGATAGATAGATAGATAGATAGATAGATAGATAGATAGATAGATAGATAGATAGATAG